>JARHVA010002879.1:1617500-1702500 GCA_037957365.1 Torreya grandis | reverse complement strand
TTGAACGTTAATGTTCGTAAAACATAAGTTGTGACCTAGTAAAAGATATTTGAATATATAATTTAAATAATGGAATCCACAAGTACTAAACAAAATATGAACATAGAAATAAATTAGAATACATAAACAAACATGTCTAGTATGTAAAATTCTTTGAATATATAGTGTGATTGGTAGAAGCCATGAATACTAAGATAGAGATACATATAAAAATATATTTAAATACATAAATAAACATGTTAGATATTTAAAATTATGAAATCATTCATAACAACATTCATATTTACGTATAATCTATCATCATGTTTGATACCCATTAGTTCTCCTAGTATGAAGATTATCTATGTGAACCCAATGGAAGTTATGTTACCCAAAACGTCTATATCTTAAGAAGAATATAAGTAATAAGTTTTTAAAATTGTGTTGGAAATGTTAGTAATAATATAAATAATTATTTTAAAAAACATTACCCTTAAATAATGGTATTCATTTTTTAATCTTTAAATTATATAAATAACTTGGTTTGGGATACAATAGCTAATAGATTCTCAAGAATGGATACTCTATACACATAAGAGTGTAAAAATTATATATTGGTGATGAAGACATAAATCATCATTTATTTAATTTTTCAATTTTCACATTAGTGTTGTTATGTCACCATTGGCATACTAGTAACCATTTAGTTCCCAAAATCCATTAAACATATAGAAAAATGTTTTGAATCTAACAGTAGCTATGTTCTTAATAAATTTTACATATTATAAAAAATAGGCACATGTAAATGTATTCATGTAAAGAATAATTTTATGAAATTAGTATCTATTAAGATTTAAAAATACATATACTTACCTATAGAATAATTTTTATTAATATATGGACCTTGAAATTATTATATAAATTTAGGAACTTAGGTACCACTAACTCTCAATGATGTATATAGAATAGTCGCCACTAAGTTCATAAAATGCATATACTTTCCCTTATAATCTCATTTTAATTAGGTGGACCTTGAATTTTTTATAAAAATTTAGGAACCTAGGAAATTTTATCTCTAAAATATGTACAAAAATGGATATTATAAGGTTTATGTATAATTTTAAAATAATATTATGTATTTTCATTTTTAGTATTACATTAGATCATCCACTCATATACAAAATCAAATTTTGGGAACATAAAAACCATTAGTTTTCAATGATATACTCACAAAAATATAATAATTGCATCTAATAATGAATAGTGTGAACTCGGTAACTATTTGAATCCCAATAGTGATTACAAATGAAGATACAAAATAGATTTAAAAATGAAAAAGATGAGAACTTAGTGGCCAACAATGTATAAGGAATTTTTTTTACATATGATGACAAAATTTGGGAACCTAAAATCTAATAGATTTTAATGATGTGCCAAATAAAATGTTACAAATACATATTATAATGAATATTGTGAGCATGTTTGGTATGCTACATGTATGTATTCTCATTTTCACCATTGTATTTTTTCATTTTTACCATGATATAAAATGAATGTCAAAACAACTACATTTGGAACATATCCCGTATTAGGTTATATATATATATATATATATATATATATATATATATATATATATATATATATATATATATATATATATATATATATATATGTTATTCATTTTCATTATTGTATTTTTTTCATTTTTATCATTATGCAAAGATAAAATTTGGGAACCTACCATCTACTAGCTCTCAACAATGCAAAAAAATGGTTGTCAAAATATCCATTCATAAAGTTAGGTACCTAACATCCACTAGCTCTAACTAATACACATAAAATGGATGTGAATATAACTATAATGGGAACTTAATTACTCCCAAGTTTGAAATAAATGAACGTGTTATTAAAAAAATGTAATTCCAATAAAAAAATAACATAAGGAATAATCTTGTTAACCTAATAGGCACTAGATTCATGAAATTAATTATACATGTAAAGAATAATGTTATGAAACTCAAGATCTATACTATCATTTTTTATTTAAAATATTTCCATGAGTTATAGATAAGTTCTCAAGGAAAGTATATGTATTTTATTTTAGACAATGACCAATGTATTTATATCAACACCAAAGAAGATTGAGTTGGTAAATGGATGCTAAATTATCAATAATATATCAAATAAATAATTGCATCATCATAAATGCATAAATAACATGCTATATGCTCACTATTATGGGTTTCCAGCATATAAAATATTATAATATAAGAAAATTTAGTTTTACTTGTCTTTTGTTAATTACATATTGTCATATATTCAAAATTTTGAACTTGAATTTTTGAACAATCAAGGATATATATGCCTTTTTATTAACAAATGATCACTAAAAAATCATTATTTAATCCTTTTTATATCATCATGATATGAATTCATATTTTTTATTTTAACCACATTAATTAGAATCATTAAGAAACACATTTGGGTCTAACTCTATCAAGAAGGAATAGTAGGGTTTAATCTTTTCATAAGAATTTGAGGAAGTTTTTTTATTATGATACCAACAAGAGATTATTTTCTACCTTGTATAATTTTAGTAAATCATGAACTTTAAAACACATGTGATCAAATTAAATTAGTATAAGTCTAGAGTTCAACCGGATATCACATCCTCATAAACAATTTCCTCGTGCCTACATTATGTCATAGCTTAGGAGAGAAATTTTAAAAAGGCTCCTTATTTTAGTTTGTGGAAAGGTAGTTATTTAATTTTTCTATAGGTTTTATAAGTTGGGATATTAATCAAATAACATCAAACAACAAATCATTAAATAAATGTACCAATTATTTTATCCAGGGATCATACATTTCAATATTCAGAATCAACTTCAACATAAATAATGAAGCTAAATAAATTTAAGTTATTCATTAATAACTAAACCATAAATATTTCATCACTAATATACATAATTTTCCTTATTAAACTATTTAAATATTCCATATTCACTATAATCAATCTTGATAATTAAAACAATCTATAATGTTAGAAACCACTGAAACAACAAGTATTCTTTTGAAATTGTGTATATGTTCTAAACATTAGACTAATAAATTTTTAAAATTAGCCTAACATTCTTATCATGCTCACATCAAAAATTTCATATTTTTCTAGAGGATATTACTGAATTAATTCAATATTAGCCTTCATACATCTCTATATAAAAATAATACATGAAAAAAAATAGACTTACATAGTCATAGAAGCCTAATTCTCTTCATTATAACATTCCCTTCTATCCTTCCACTAAGATATATTTTATCTCTGGTGGGAAGTTTTGAGTTCATAATATTACCATAAATTCAATTTTGACTTAAACAACATGTATTTCATCAAATGAATATTAGTAAAATAAAATATGTGATTCTAGATCTTCTATGCACTCTTCTACATATCTTCATTTCTTGGACATGGTCCAAGGAGGTGGAGTATCATTATTCTAAGAATTATAGCAACAATAATAAGTATCTAACCATGTCCCTTAAATAATTTTAAAATATTAATATCTAAATCAATACTTGAATCTAATGCATGACTCATGTATTCAAATTTTAAAATGTCAGACAAAGAGTTGAGAAGTAATTAACACTATTAAATAATAATTCTTAACTTCCCATACACCTAGGAAAGAATGGTTTGGATTATATTTAATTTAAGTCTTATACCAATTATTGGCTTCAGTTGATTCTATATACACATTATATTTTCACATTTATCATATTACTTGATGTTTTCTCTTATAGAAACTTATCAAAACATCAATGTCCCTAAGTTCACACCTTAAAAGATGCATTAGGAATAGGGTGGGATTGGCTTATGGTACTTTTTGAGAGATTTTAACATTATATAAAATTACACTTTCACTACTATTAATATAAACTCCTATGAGTCTCTATTCATCTTTCCCTCCCATAAAATTCCCATCCATATTTACTAGCTTTCCTATTTCATATGATATTGGCCTAGTTTATATTGTATGTATAGTTAATTTATATGTCATGTATTTTATATATCAACCAAATATAATTATAACTTTGTATTATGATATTTGTATTATATCAACCTATCTAATACTGTACTATGCTAGTTGACATCTTCCATCTATATCATCTTGGTTGATACCATCAACTTATGTTTTATGGTTGATTTATGGGATTGGAACAATATATATAGGGGTCACATTTTTTCATTAATAAGATATATCACATTCATACACTCTAGTTTTTTATCAAATTTACATCCTAAGGATTAGTTATGAGATTTAGTGGTTTATAACCTTACCTTAGAGGTCTTATCATGTGGTGTCATTGAATCTCAATAGGAGTCATCATTGGTAGTTCATAATTGAGTATATTTAGATCTTTATCCAAACATTTGAGGTATTCAACCTAAAAAATTACTTGTAAATCTCCACTTTATCCAAAAGGGGACTTTGAATCATCAAAGGGTCCACCCTAATGTAATTAATACTATCCCTATGCTATTTTATTTATATAGTATATTCAATGTTTTTTTATTTCCTTGTGAATGTATGTGTGTATCCTTAGTTAGGTTCTTCCTTATAACAATATAGGATTGCTTAGGGTTTCCATTTATCACCTTTGGTTACATATAGCCCCATTTGGTTGACCATTTAACCTTATATTTTTTAAAATCACTTACCCATCATTTACTTTATTTGTTTCCCCTTCACAACCATTTACTTTACTTGTATCTTTACAATCATAGTTTACAATCATTTACCTTTGTTGAGGTCTAGTGAGAGTTATATACTTGTGTCATAGGATTAGGTTGTAAAAAAAATTAAACTTAATATTATAGTTTTATATTACCATTTTAGATATATACTAATATAATTTATCCTTACTCACTTATCCAAGTATACATAGGCTATATTCAAGTGTCCTTATTCAAGTCTTAGTCTATTGAGAGAAAGAGGATAGTTATAGGTCATCCTAACTTGTGCATACATTATGATGAATTTAATTTTAATTCTATCCTTCCTTTGTATGGATCAAAATGATTTTTTTCCTTTGGTTGGAACACATTTCCATTTTTATTATTTTTCATCTTTTAGGAAGCCTTCCATCCATTTAATTTTATAGTGCATAGGTAAGTGGCTAGCCTCAAGAAGTTACTATAAAAATACCTCATATATATGATAGTATGGCCATAATAATAGTGGAGTTCCATCATTGTTAGATTCATTTATGTCTATGTTCACTATTTATGAATGGGATTAGCAATTTGAGAACCTATAAGTAAAACACACCATGTCTAGCTATATACTTCCCTACTTTAATCTTGTTTCTAGTTAGTAAATTTATAGCTTGATTGTATTTTAGACTATATTAACTAGGTTCGTATCATACCTTATTATGTGTAAATTTCATAAACTATCATGATACATTTTATATGTTTTCCTAACTATATGATCCATCTTGATACAAATATGAGTTCTTGTCCAACTACATCAACCAAACTAACCAAATTTATTTCATACTTTATAATACAACTTGATATAGTAATTTTATCCATATGACACTAACACCACCTTTTTACCAAACTATATAATCTATCTTTATATAGTCTATTATTTATACTCAACAACCCAACTATATTATCTAACCTAATAAAGTTTATTTTTATCACCTAACTATATCAACAAACTCGATATAGTCTATTTTTAAGATTGTACAACTAACCATATTGTCTTACTTGATACCATCATTTTATTATAATTTATACTTATTCCAATCTCCTTAATAATTATTTCAGGTATTATAATCATCCTTTCAAGCCTTAACCCATTCATACTCACCGTGGATTATTCATTTATCCTTACATTTTCCATTATTGAGAATAATTCCTCATGGTGAAATTTATATTAACATCACTCCATATTCATGGAATGTAACATGGTTGAAATCAAATAGATTGAGGATATAGAAAAACCTATAAATTTTATTAAAAATCTTTATGATAACATCATTTATACTCCAAACAAGAATGGATGTCTTAAAAAAAATCCATCATCTACTATAATAGTCGAGGCATCCAACACCAACATTCAAAATATTCCACCCAAGGCTAATGTTGGGAACCCATGATTTAATTTTCTATTAACTTCCAACCCCCCTCCAACAAATTCTAATTTTAATCTTCCTCTAGATTCATCATAATTATTTGCATAAATGGTTCATCTAATGGTCCTTATGCAAGGTTCTAATAGCATTAAATGAACTAAATGTAAAAATAGATTATATAAATAGATAATCAACCTCTTCAAAACATCATGAGATAATCAAATTATAAATATATCCCCCCTCATATAATATATGCTAATGGAAAAATCATTCCTCAACCACCAATCAATAACAACATGTTTCAAAATCTCCAAAATAATCCTTTAGCTCCATTCATTGTATTTATAGACATTATAAACATTTATCTAACTATAACATATGATGAGACCAAAGATCATACTTTATACCTCAAATACCTTGGCAACCTCTATAGTAATGGGTTCAAACCAATGCTTATGCTACTACTAATATTCTATCCAAAACCTTTGCTACAGATATGATAGAATGGTGCAATCAACTCCATCATCATTGCATTATAAAACTAGAGGATTTATTCAATTTTTTAGTTAAACTTTTTTGACATAGTGAACTCCTTAAAAACTTCATTAATGATAAGAAACTCCCTAATGAATATGCTTATACTCTCATAAAATGTGAAAGTATTTAGCATATAAATAAAACCATAAAATGAGTGATGACAACCTTTCCAAAATATTTTTTACCATTCTTAAATACCCTCTTTAATACAAGGTTAGCCTCTTCTCTCCTTAAACTTTATAAGAGGATTTTAATAAATAAAATTGATAATATTTTATTATATATCAATTTGAACCATCTTAGAAAATCGTAAAGAATATTTTAAAACTAAAATTAATGTAATAAATAATAATCATTCTCAAAATAGGCCACCACTCTCTAACACCCTTAAGGAAACCTATAAAGCCACTACATGCCTCAAGATTAAATATTACTAGGTTAGATCTGATGGAAGAACAAAATGGAATAATTTTCCTTCAGTGTCTAATAGTATGAAAATCAACTAGGAAATTACCAACCTCAACTCCCAAGTCCATCATATTCACATATTTGTGTTCCCAAAATAAGATACTCTCCTCTAGCTAGCGGAAGATAATGGAGAGTACATGGTCAAATCAAGCTTCCTTTCTAGCCTTTCCCAATTAGAAGACTAGACTTATTGGAAAAACCCTTAGATTAAACTCTTTACCCCTAAGGTGAACATTTATTTCTAGCTCATAGCCCATAATAAAATTCTTACTATTTAAAATCTATAAAATTTTGGGATGACCATCCCCAATAGGTGTGTTATTTGTAACTCAAAGCCATAATATATGAATCATTTTTTCCTTGAGTGTCCATTTAGAGCCTAGATCTAGAACTCCTCCTTCAGAATTTCAACTTATCTTGGGTTAAGCCTTGCTCAATCATGGACCTCATCATCCAATGGAAACCTGCATGGAAGTTCTCCTCCTTGGCCTTCCTTTGGTTTCTCACCCTCCCCCACTTTTTTTGGCTCATTTGGTTCGAATGAAATGCCCACATTTTTTACCATAAAAATTCCAACCTCTCTAGTTCATTATTTATAATCCAATCTACTATCATGGAAAACTAGAAGATGGAAGTTATAAATGATAATTTAGAAGCTTCTAAGTTAGAGTAGGTCATACTTGACAAATGGAATCTCACACCCCCTCCAATCATGACTATTTTAGATAGGAAGCTCAAGAAATGGGATCGCCCCCCTAAAGGGTGGCTAAAGCTAGATTTTGATGGAGCATCTAAAGGAAATATTGGTAGGGTGGGGGGAGTAGGTGTCATTAGGGATGAGTTAATTTATAAAATAATAACCTATGTTGTACCAATGAGAATACAATCTAACCATGTATCAGAAGCCAAAGCTACCTTCTAGGTCATCCATCAAGTAGTCCAACTAAACATTCCTAAACTATTCATATAAGGGGACTTTCTCAACATCCTAAATTCCCTATTAGGAAAGGTACAACCATCCCATATAATCATCCAAATCATAGATGATGTTATATGTCTCCTTCACTCAACTGAGTGTATGATATTGCACATCTTTTGAGAAGGAAACATGATGGTATAAACCCTATAAAATATTGAACTTCTTAGCACAAAACTCTCCACATGGATCAAATCCCTAACATCTAATCCTATATCTATCCATTTATTGATAATGATGTTAAAACTCTAAGATATGTAAGCTTGAGGTGGTGGTACATGTGAGAGTATCAATCATGATTAATAAAATATTTAAACTCACTTTGTGTCACAATAATTACACTAAATTTGAACCCAATGGAGAAATACATCACTTCTAAAATACTCATATCAATGATTTTGGAATAAAAAAATATTAGAATATTGAACTACTACTTATCCCACTAAAACCCTCAGCATAGTATAAGAAACAAAAATAACATCATGGGAGGAGATAGGTACCATTATGAACCAATATATTGTGTTGAAGTCCAAGCTAAATATAAAGTTTGGAAGAAGTTGCCAAAGGGTGGGATCATACATTTCATGATCATAATTGAATGGCATGACAAGATTTTGGTTAGGGATTTCACAATAGGATATAAATAGTGTCATATGACCTTTAGGGGAGTTACTATGGAAGTATCTAAGGAACTCATTGGGTATGTTAAAATTATGTCATATGAGGGAACAAAGGCCTTAAAAGATAAGTGGTATAAATAAGAGAAAGTCATTAATAAAGATAGACACTATCTACCAAATGGACAAGAAGGGTTTTTCAAGAGCTGACCTTTCATGGAGATGGTTGGACATATACTTATAGGTAATACACTACATAGATATATAAGGTTAATTCACCCATATCTATTTGTACCATTTATTATTTTTGAACCACTTAAAAGTCTATAGGATTAATCTACCATACTATCTCCTCATGTTTCTAGAATCCAAAATTCTATCCTTTCAATAAAACCCCATGGCTGACATAATCCACCAAAGATTAATTCTCCTTCTCACTAAATGAATAACACTCATGAGAAGACAATAAATACATATAGTGGAAAGTATTAGAGTGAAGAAATATAACAAAGATTTTGTTACTAAGGGTATAAAAAGTGAGGCCTCTCCTTCCACCTACCTAGCTCACCCATAGGAGGTATGGAAGAAGGAAAAAAAATCCCATGATCCTTCTCCCATGTAGAAGAGCTCAGGCAAGAAAGTAACTAGAAGTATTTAGTTCTAATAAGGTTTGAAAAATCATAAATTTAAAATCCATGAGTTAAAGGTATCAAAGGTCTAGAAGAGGGGTGAGGATTCAACCCATCTTCTGAAGGGCCACAATTAGAAGCTGATTGAGCTCCATGACAATCTGTAGAAACTAGGCAAGTAACTGGTGTCATACATGGAATAATGGAATAATTTCAGACATGAAATTCATAAAATGAGGAAAGGTATAGGGGAATAAAAAATAGTGTAATGTGGTAAGCCGTAGGGAACCCCAAAATTAAAATAAATCCTCACTATCAGCTCAAGGAGATACAACACAAACAAAGGAGAACCATCAGTGGAAAAGGATAAAGGCTCAAGAGAACAAGGTAAAAACATGGTATAAGGCCATTGAACTAAAAATAAAGGGATGATAAGTAGTATAGTAAAGAAGAGGATAGGTGGTAATAAGGAGAGTCATTTTGAGGAAATTTAATAGGTGGCTATGTTTTTTGGTTTTGTCTAGTTCTTTTTTACTAAAATTCTACTAACTTTTTACATTCTATAGGCTAGGTTGTCCTTCTTTCATTTTGAATTTTCAATAATTTTCTTATTTAATGTGGTTTTTAGGTCCCTATAAAACCTAAGTTTAACCTATCAAATTAAAAAAAAAATCATTCTCAAAATAAGCCTTCATAATTATTGACTAAATTTGACCCTATAGGTCAAATTGGGATGCCTATAGGTTGAACAATTGATATTTATATGTTAATAAGGGTATATTCATAGGGTGTGTTATCATCTATTTGATGTGATTTAATGAAATTTTTCCTTGGTCATGGTATTTTTAGTCTATATGTCATTTTGAATCACTTAATAGACATTTAGGGGTCATAAATGCAAGTGGCATAGTTTTCAAGGTGTCCAAGTGTCTTAGTTTCCTTTAAAATTTAAAATAGGTTAGATTCATTATCAAGAATGTCAGTCCCATCTAAAACTTGTAGGTTATCTAATTGAAGATGAAGAAACCAACAAAAAAGGAGTTTGGTACTTGTATGAATCATGAGGGAAGGTGACATGTGGGATAATTCCATGTAATGTCTCTTCATACGCATACTAATATCAGTTATTGACATGGTTTGGAAGTGCTAAAAATTTTACAAACCCATTTTAATCCTTCTTCACCCTTCTAAACACACAAAAATGATCATTAGGTTCATGTTTGGTACAGCTAGTAGAAGAGGTTCTAGGTCAAAAACCTTTGGGAGGTGGTAGTACACTCAGAGAGATTAATTTACATAAAAATATTTCAATTATTGGTCAACTATGCTTTATGAACCATCTCTAACAAGTTGATTATGTTTTTTTGCTCACTATTTCTTGTACCCTATAGGTTTTGCTCTAGTTTAGATATACCTATACAATATAGTTGGTGATGTTGACTCCAAATGATGTTGGATAACTTATCAAATTATATTAATGCTTTTTTTTTCATGTTTCATGGTGTTTTTATAGGCAATTCATCTCTTTTTGTAGGAAGGGGTCACCATGTGAGGTCTTAGTCAATGTTTTCCTTATTTGTAGAATGTTTGGTGCTCTCTAAAGGTCTCATGTAAATTTAATATGATGTTTAATATGTATCAATGAAATAATATTTCCATCCTTCCATTA
This sequence comes from Torreya grandis, assembly GCA_037957365.1. Lineage (NCBI taxonomy): Eukaryota > Viridiplantae > Streptophyta > Pinopsida > Cupressales > Taxaceae > Torreya > Torreya grandis. The sequence goes on along the minus strand of JARHVA010002879.1, from coordinate 1,691,478 downwards.
TTGGTTTTATCATACCATGATTTGATCAAATTTTAGTCTTGTTATAGTCATAGTCAACTCCTTGCTCATTCTCACTTGTAGTCATAGGGAATCATGTGTATGGAAATTATTTAGCATTATTCATGGAAGTGTAAAAAATATCTCATGATATTTAACATAATATCATATCAATAACATCAATTAAGAATATCCACTTGGCATAATAAGGGGATGTGCTTGTACCTCATTCATACACACAGCCATATAATAGAGATATACACCTATAGGTGCCTACAGGAAGTGAAGAAATCAAAATGAGGTATATGAACTTGTATTAATATCTAATACATATTAATGTTTCATGTATATACTTTTAGGAAGAGATTAATTAACTATGAATCCAATCCCCTTGCTACATGGATCATTTTAGGTTCATTGCCTATATATAACTCAAGTACACCTATAGGTGCTATCTAGAGAATGTCATGTTGAAGGGGAAGTATTAAAAGTTGTTTCAAATACTTTAGAATTTTAGGGGTGAATTTAAACACTTGGTTAGGGATTTGAATTGATCATAAGCATATACATCTCACATACTATCCAAATTTGTATCCACTACCTGTATGTGAAATGTTCACCTACAAGTGACATCACAGAGCCATGAAGGTACTTGTATGGAAAATTGGAGAATGGTAAATCATTTTTTTTAAATCTTAGCATGTCAATTCAACATGATAGAACTATTTAAGGTGTCAAATGGGAAAATGGAGTTGTAAACCATTTTGGAAGAGGTGACGACTGAGTTTAGGTATCTAATAGCTAAAAGGTGAAAATAAAGGTCTAAGACACTTTTCCAAAGCCATATAACAAGGTTTCAAAGACTCTTGGTGCATATAAATTACCATAACTTATAACCTCCATGAAAGAGAAGAACTCTACAAGAGATAGGGTTGATATTATTAGTATAAAATGGTTGTTGAGAGACTCAAAGTTTCACTTTCATTACTAAATTAAGGCAATGAAACCTATAGGATTTGAAACTCTAGGTTGACTCTAGCACCCAAGGTTATAAAATAGATCATGATACCATGTTTGAATGGTTATAAGTAGTTCTAAAGAAAACTTATGATCTATTTATTATTTAAAGAGGATGATACATTGAATTTTGATCCTATTCACACCTACAAGTGTCCTTTTCTCTAAAAATATGCACCTATAGTTGATTGTGAGTTTTTATACCATACATGAGAGGGACTTAAGAATGGAAACACCTACACTAGTATATTAAAGATGATTCAAATTGGATTAGAGGATATAAAGGTGATGTGGCACATGTTCCAAGATGACTTCTTTCCCACATGACTCTACTTGCTCTAATACAGTCAAATATAGTTGATTATAGGAAATAATAGGTTGAGGAGTGAGGTATAAGTGTGGATATAACATAAATATGATTAAAAATGGGTACAAAAAGTATAAAATGATCCTATAGGACTCTAATATGGTTTTTAGACATTATAACCAGGTTTAAGCAAACATGATCACCTATAAGAAAGAGAAACATTATCAAGAAATTAACCTCAATCTAGGCTAATCTTAGTAAGATAGTAACCAAATAGGGTTTATAAAAGGTTATAATTATTTATGTGATTTAAATAGACCTAATAAAGGTAATAAAACCTTTTTATACTCTCATGATGAGTACAAAGCAAAGAGAAGAGACCCTATGGTGAAAGACATAGTCTACACCTTAAACACTACATAGTTTGCCTTTACAAGGGTCTGTTTTGGTTTTTTAGATAGTTAGAAGGTAAAATGAGATGACCAAATGATAATTTTTTATTTATAATGTCCTAAACACTTGGGTAAGATCTTACACCATTTGGTTTGTCTAGTAAAATAGGGAAAATGCCCTCTATTTTGTCTCAAATAGAGGGCACTCCCTTGTGCATAAAACCTATATTTTTGGAGAAGAATGGTGAAAAGGGTAGACCAGAGGCTATATATACATTTAATGAAGTTTTTTGAAGTTCAATAATACCTATAAAAACACAAGAAACCAATCACATAAGGGAGAATCTTCGCAAAGTGATCTAAAAGTCCAAGGTTACACTCAAGCCTATTAGGTAGGGTTTAAGCCTAATATCCAAATGGGGGGTCAATGACATTTATATATATAGGTGGTAATTATAACCTATGGAATAATTTTTATAATGAAATTAAAAACGTGATAAATTTTCCATTTTGTAGAGAAATCATAAAGAATCCTTTTTGGGGCTCAAAGCCAATTCAAGCCTACAAGGAATGAAGGTCAAAACTCGATAGGTTAATTTTGAGTGCTTGCATCTTATTTAATGTTATGAATAGAGGTATAATTATTTTTGAGAGGTTTAAATAGGTATTTAACCTTGATTTATTGAAATTTTTGGTAGTTCTAATGACCCATATTTATGATCAAAACTTAAGGACAAAAGGGAACTAGAACCCTACTAAACCTTAGATAAATACATGAATAAGAAGAAAAGGCATAGAAAACTATAAACATGGGATGAAATAAACATGAAATTTGTTGGAGGTTGTAGAGGAATATTTAATGTTCCTCCTCATCAGTTTTTGTGATACCCTACCTATACAAACATGGTAAAGAATGGCTTTCTTTGACTATTTTATGCATTGTGCAGGTTATAGGGACTTTCAAGAAGAGAAATAAAATTTGGAAGTGAGATTATGAATTATTATAACTCATTATAACCATTTAATACTATGTAAAATATTATAATTATTCCTACCAGTAGCTCCATCTCAGCTAGTCGAACTGGCATATTGAACATGATAGTGAGAAGGGTAGAAAACTTCAAGTAAGCTGATTCTAAAGTGTGTCTAATGTCTCCAAGGCCATGTATGGAATTTAAACATGTAATTAAGCTTATTTTATACATTTTCATGAGAAAATAAATTCATTTTTGAAGCCAAGTGTCTAAAGTGTGTGAAAGATGGAGTTTCATTAACTGCAAGAAGTGATTGTTCACTTTTAGAAGATTCTAGATGATTGGGAATGCAAAAAATGAATGAAATAGAATGAATTAAAACCATCCCTCTTAATCAAATCATTACACTTAACCCCAGTCAATTTTGGGATGTTCTAATAGAGCTAGATGATGAAAGCAATTTTTTGAGCCAACACAAGGAATTTCATGCCACAATCCAAGAGTTTCATGCCTTTGATTGAAACTTTTACTTTCTAACCTTGCATGATAAATTTAAGATACTATTCCCATGCACATGTAACCCAATATCTCAACATGAAATGTGTCCAAGTGACCTTTGGACTTCCCTTTTCTCACTCCTCTCCCAAATGCTATAAGTAGTGACTTTTTGGGCTCTTTTGAGAGCCTCCATTGGTTAATTTTGAAACCCTAGCCATGTATTTGAATGTATATTGAAGTAATAAAAAAGTGAATTTTCCTAGTTACATGCTACATAATTGAGTCTGGTTGTAAATCTTGTTGATTTTGTCTAGTAAAAGATAGTTTTTTCTAACATGTCTTTGATTGTCCACCAAGTATGTAGAAGAGTAATTGTTACAAGTCTTTATTAGTGTTCCTTATTAGTGGATCAGAGTTTTAGAATTGGTTTATGAATATATTCTCCAAAGGATCATTCATTATCCTTCCTAAACATTAATGTACCTCTTGAACCTAACATATGAAACATTAATGTAACAATCTATCTTTTGTTGTGAGTTATGTGTGAAAGGAACTTTGATTTTATCTAAGTAATATAAGTTTAGTCAATAGTAGGAAAATCATTATTGGTGCATCACATTTTTTATTTTTTATTTTTTCTTCTAAACCCTTTTTATGCAAATTTGATAAGTGAAAAAGTGTTTCAAAGAGTGCATCAAGGGAACTATCCCTTCTAGAGATTCATCTCACCTATTGGTTACCCATAGATTGTGAGATGTTTCCATTGTACCAATTGGATGAAAAGAGATGAGACATCTCCTCAAGGGGTGAAAATCCAAGTGATAATAGTTTTTGGCATGCCTGCTAGGACTCAAATCCTAAAATATTATCCAAGATTGGTTCTAGTATTGGCATATTTCTAGTTACACGAACATATAAATTTAGTACCTAGTAACTCCAATAATTTTCCAACACTTTGGTTGCTAATTAGTCCTTACTTTCTATGAAAAATGTGACTACTAGGTCTGTTAGTGACTCCACTAAGTTTTCAACTCTTTCATTGTGAATTAGTCCTTATTTTCCATGCCAAAGGTGACTACTGGGTTTGTTGCTAAAGGTATACCTTTTAATTTTGTGCAATTGGATTGTTATTCTTTCAATAGGTTGAGATTTTTAAATACTCATCCTTATATAAGGGAGTTGGTTTTTAAAAAATCCATATTTATACTTAGTTCAACCCCTAATACTCATAATATACATTCCAATATGGCTATAAATATGCCTTTTATAGCCTTCACTGGATCATCTCCTTTGAATCTTGCCCAATATGACCAAATTATTGGACTGGCCCTTAAAAGTGTTCCATATTTTAGTGTATAAGGTTATATTACTCCCATTTAACACATTAGAAACATGTCAAACTTATAAAACATCCATAATATCACTCAAGAGAATGTAGCCATTAGGATATTGGCATTATCTTTCAAAGGGAAAGTGTTATATTGGTATGGAACTCTACTTCATAATTCCATTTCTTCATAGTATGAACTAGGAAATATACTGTCTAAGAGGTTTCAAGAGAGGGATGATCATTTGTCACTAGATAAGTAATTGACTACTATCAAGAGGGATCCTCAAGATTTCATGCAAGATTTTAACTCTAGATTTTAGAAGACATGGGATAAGATACCGGCCCTTGTGAAACCCACTCCAAATTATGCCCTCTGATATTACCTAAAATCATTAAATAGTGATGTAGCCATTATTATCCAAACCATGGGTGGGAATACACTACTTGGTTCCTATGGGATAGATATTAATGTTAATAATTATCTTGTTCAAGTATGGAATACTGATCCTAGACCACTCATGCCATTATTTACTAATTTTCAACCTCTTAGTCAAATTGCATTACTTACCTTGTCTCCATTGCCTAATAGCCAAGAGAAGTCTACCCTTGACCCTACTAATTAGATTCATGAATTCAAGAGTTTTATTCAAAGTATTATTAATGAAATGGTTGTTCTCAAAAGATAATAAGTCCAAAATTATAGACCTTATCAACCTTACAATCAGTTTGGAGAAGCAAGTGGACCTCCTTTTCAAGGTAATGCTCAAGGACAAGGTCAAATAATTCAGGATGGACCTTACCAAAGATTAAATCCTAATGCCCCATCATCTTCTAGATCTCTTGTTCCTAATCAAAATAATTTTGTTCAAGAACAACCATTCTACCCTTCCTATGACCAAAAACAAGGCCAAGTTGCATCTGTCAATGAAATGCCTAGTCAAGCCATGACAATGCAAGGTAGTGAAGTACCTCAAGCTCACACTTTCAAGGTGCCAATGAAAAATGGAATGGAAAATATAAAAACATAACCTGATTCTAATCTTATAAATCATATAGAGGGAGATTTTTGTGCCATCAATCAGTTGGGAAGTGCAAATAATGTGAATGCTAGTGTATCCTCTAACACTAGATCAAAGAAGGTGGTTATTGAAGAGACATAAAGGAAAAATCAAGGACATTTTTTGAAGCATCCATCACCTCCAATGGTATGTGGGTATAACTTATCTCCTAAGGTGTAGGATAATCATAATTTTTAGAATTCAAAATTATCTCCTACATATCCATCATCACATGCTACACCACAAGGTACTAGTACTTCTAAAGAGAAATTCAAGATGAAAAATCATGATATCAATGTTTTATATTTAATTAAGAAGTTACACATGAATATTTAATTATATGACTTCAATACTAGGATAAAAGGATATTCTCCATAAATATTTTCTTGGACTAGGTAGACTAGCTGGATTAGCAAGGACTGAAAATGTTGTTTTGGTGAATGGAACTCAGTCCATTGATGGAAAAGTAAAGAAAAATAATAATAATCCTCCTTTTTATCTATCCTTTATCATTTATGATTGTTTCATTCATAATTTTATCATAGATAGTGGGGTTAGTACTTCATTTATGCCCAAGTCAATAACATATAAACTAGGCCTCAAGTATGAACCAATTGCTAAAGAAGTTATAAAATTAGATGCGTCACCAGCAAATACCTTGGGAGTATTCAAGGATATAAATTTTATTTTACATGATTTTCCTAATTTATCCATCCCTCATTATGTTTTTGTTGCATATTTACCCCCATACTTTTCTCTTTGTTTTTCAAGAGAGTTTACAGCCAAGATAGGTGGATACTTGGCAACAAATTGGTCATATATGGTTTTTAGAACAACGTATGGTACCAAGATAAAGATTGAATCAGAACCTATTCATCATATTCATTTAGAGACCTACATGCTTAAATTTTAAAATGTAAATTATTCTATTTTTGATGATGAATAAATTCACATGGATCAATCTCCAACTTCTTCTCTTGAAGGAGTTTCTAATATACATCTAGATGAATGGGGATATGAACACTATGAACATGATCCTTAAAAATTCATAGAATAAGTTGGTCTTGGATTATATTATCTTCATTAATAATACTATTTCATGCCAAATTTGATGAAGCCAATTGAAATTATGGATGATTTATGTCATCTATTTTTTTATGGATAAAGAATCAAGGTTGGATCAGGTGGTGGAAAAATGTTAGTTTCTCCATCCAAGGAAAGGTATTACTCTACTTTAATATTTAAATTCAGTTGTAATTTTAATGTGTTAGAATATGAGGCCATCATTCATTGCCTTTAGTGGGATAGGAAAATGGGTGTGAAATAGTTACAAGTTTATGGTGATAGTGAGTTTATTGTGAATCAAGTGAGAGGTCAAAATATGACTAAGAAATCTTTGTTTAAGTCCTATAAGCATAGAGTGTGGGATCTTTTAGAAGATTTACAAGATTTCAATATTAAATATATACCAAGAGAAGATAACAAAAAAATTTATAGTTTGGCATCCATTGGAGCTCAGTTTGATGTTCTAAAGGGGATAGGAGATGACAAGAACCAAACTCATCTCAAAGCAATTGTAAGGCCCTCTAGATTTGATAATGTCACTAATTGGAAAGTATTTGATAGTTACCATAAAATAACTCTATTTATATAAGATGAGGTTGAGTTTTCCTCAAATAACCAATCCAAACTATAGTAGCAATATGGAGGTCATATTGTATAATTAAAGTCAAACAAGCTCCCTAAGGGATTAGTCATAACTGAGAGTATTTTTAGTGATGATGATCATCTAAAAAAGGAAAAGGTAAGCATGTCTACTAAAAAATAAAATTATGAAAGATTAAAAATCTTCAAGGATAAGTTTCTTGCTCTTGGGAAGGTATATACTAGTGAATAAAGGTATGCTTTCATTAAATTATGAAAATAATTTTTTTATATATTTGCATGGGAGTATAGTGATTTAAAAGTATTTGATCCAAATATAGCTAAACATAACATATATTTAGATGAGAATGCCAATTCTATCAAATAAAATAAATTCCAATCAATCCTAAGATTGAGCCTCTCATGAGAAATGAGCTCACAGAGTTGATTGAGTCTAAGATCATTTTTCCTATTAAGCATTCTTCTTGGTTGGAAAACTTAGTCCCTATAAGGAAAAATAATGGGAATATCAGGTTATGTGTTGAATTTAGATATTTTAATAGAGTTTCCTTAAAGGATCATTATCATCTTCCTTCCATGGAGAAAATTTTCAAGTTATGGTTTGTAGTGAAAGGTTCTCACTCCTTAATGGATATTTAGGGTATAATCAGATTTTGGTAAAGGAAGGAGACCAATACAAGACAACCTTTAACACAAAATGGGGCACATATGATTATATTAAAATTACTTTTGGTTTGTCTAATACTGGTACAACCTTTCAATGTGCAATGGACATGGACTTCAAGGCCTAATAAATGATATAGTGTTGGTATATCTTGATGATATCATAGTTTTCTCTAAGGATACAAGGGATCATTTGAATCATCTTAGGCATATTTTTGAGAGATGTTGAAATTTTATAATCTCTCTTAATCCAAATAATTTTGTGTTTTCTATCCATAAACACAAACTTTTGGGACATATTATTTTAAAGAAAAGTTTATCCATAGATCTTGAAAGGGTGAGTGCAATCTTGGCATTGATTTTACCTAAACACAAGAAAGGTTTGCAAATATTATTCTAAAAAATAAATTTCATAAGGAGGTTAATTATTTATTTTTATAATTTATTCAATATTTTAACCTCTATCGTAAGAAAATATGAAGTGTTTACTTAGACAAGGAGAAGGAAAGAGAGTTTCAAAGAGATCAAGCAAGCTATTGCTCAAGCTCCAACTCTTGCAAGTCTTGATTTATCAAAGTATTTTAACTTGTATACTTTTGGAAATGAAGTAATCTCTACCATGATCAATCAATAAAATGAGAAAAAATTGGAGCATCCTATTGTCTTCTTTAGCCAAGGATTATAAGGCTATGAGGTAAGGTAGACTTATGTAGAGAAGCAAGTACTTTCAGTTGTCATAAGCCTAAATAATTTTAGGCACATTCTATCTAAAAATTAGATTCATATATTGGTACCTCATATTAATGTCAAAGACTTAATTTTTAGTATATATTTGAATGAAAAAAGGGATGGTTGGATTACAAAAGTAATGGAGTATAATGTAGAAATCAAGACAACCAAACTAGTGAAAGGGAAAGGATTATGTCAACACTTTGCTTCAGATTTGAAGGAACAAAAGGAAGCTATTATAAACCTTCAAGATGATCCTATGACAAATTAATCCTCACAAATGAGGAATTGGAAACAATAAATGATCTATTTTCTTCCAACTGATGAATGTACACAAGGCTTAGATAGAGCCAAAAGAAGGTACTTTAGATTACAATCTATCACTTATGTACTTTTTGATGGAGTATTTTTTAATAAATATTTCTCAAGTGTACTATTGAGAAGTGTTGAATCAAATTATTTTGAGAAGATATTATTTAAGTTCCATGATGGACCAACAGGTGGTCTCTTTGCTCCAAGGACCACAACTACCAAGATTATGAGAGTCCATTACTTTTAGCCTAGTTTGTTTAAGGACACACATGCTTGGGTAAGAAAATGTCAAAAATGTGCCCTATTTGATGTAAAACAAAAGATTTCAGTCCTACCTCTTCATAGAATACAAGTAGACCAACATTTTATGTAATGGGGTCTAGATTTCATAGGATTAATCAACCCACCTTCTAGTAATGGTCACAAGTGGGTGTTAGCTACCACATATTACTATAAAATATGGGTAGAGGCTTTATCTCTCAAGGAAGAAAATGAAATTTTAGTTTTAGACTTATATGAAGGCATAGTGACAAGATTTGGGTCTCCTTCAACAATAATTTTAGACAATGCATTTTATTTCCTTGGAATGAAGACAAGTGAGTGAGCTTTGAAACATGGTATTTGTCTTAATAATTCCTCCAAATATTATCGACAAGGGAATAGAATAGATGAGTCCAATAATAAGAATATAATTTGGATTATCAAGAGAACAATGGAGGAAAACCAAAGAACTTGGCATTCCAAATTGAAGACAACTCTTTGGGCTGATAGAATCAACCCCAAGAGATCCATTGAAAACTCACCATATACACTTTTTTATGAAAGAGAGCATAGATTTCATATTTCACTTGAATTCCTAGCCTTAGATATTACTTACCATTTGGATTTGATGGAAAATGAAAGCATGGAGGTTTTGAAGAAACAAGGGATCAAGATATACACACTATGAGAGCTCATCAAGATCAAACAAAGAGATATTTTCTTAATAAATCCATGATAATAGCCTTATAAGAAGGAGACATTATTCTAAAGTGGGATGAAGATAAGGCTAATCCTAGAAAACACATAAAGTTTGATGGTTTGTGGAGTGGCCCTTATGCCACCACTCAATGCAATCAACATAATGCTTTCCAACTATCAAAGTTGGATGGAAAGGATCTTCATATAATAGTCAATGGGATATATCTTAAACATTTATACTAAGGTTATCCTCTCTCTTTTTATATATCTATTATTTTTATTATTTTCCTTAAGTGCTTATACACATGTGTGAGTCTTGTTGGTGTCTTATTTTGTGTTGTGTTATTTGGTGTAGTGTGTTTATCTTATGTGTTTTACGTAATTTATCACTAGTTGTATTAAATAATTCATTGACTCCCTTGTCCCATAAATAGGATAAGGTTATTGATCATTAGTATAACAAGCATACTACCCCTATGAGTCACCAATTTGTTGACCAAATTTGACCATGTAGATTAAATTGGGACCCCTATAGGTAAAAAAAATATTTTTAAATGTTCATAAGTGTCTAATATTTTTTCATAGAGTGTGTTATGGTTTATATTATGTGATTTAATGCAATTTCACCTTGGTCGTGGTATTTTTAGTCTATATGTCATTTTGAGTCACTTAATAGCCATTTAGGGGTCATAAATGCAAGTAGCATGGTTTTCAAGGTGTCCAATTTTCTTAGTTTACTTTAAAACTTCCAAGAGGTTAGATTACTTGTCAGGAATGTCATTCCCATCTAAAACTTGTAGGTTATCTATCTAAAGATCAAGAAACCAACTGAAAAGAAGGAGCTTGGCACATGTATAGCTCAAAAGGGAAGGTGACAAATGGAATAAGGTCATTTAATGTCTATTAATATTAATCATACTCATAAATTATTTACATGTTTTTTAAGTGATAAAAAAGGTCTAAAACCATTTTTTTCCTTCTTTACCCTTCTAGAAACATAAAAATCATCATCAGGTTCATTCTTGGTATGGCTAGTAAAAGAGGTTCTAGGTCAAAAACCTTTGGGAAGTGGTAGTAAACTAATATATATTAATTTCCATAAAAATATTTCAATTATTGGTCAACCTTTCTTTATTAACCATCTCTAACAAGTTTAATGTGTTTTTTTCCTCATTGTTTCTTGCACTCTATAGGTTTTGCTCTAGTTTAGATAGGTCCATACAATCCAGTTGGTGATTTTGAATCTATATGATGTCAGATATCTTATAAAATTATATTAATACTTCGTTTCATGTTTCATGGTGTTTTGATAGGTAAGTAATCTCATGTTGTAGGAAGGGGTCACCACGTGAGGTCTCAGTCAAATTTTTCCTTATTTGTAGAATGTTTGGTTCTCTATATAGGTCTCATGTAAATGGAATATTATGTTTCAAATATATAAATTCCATAATATTTCCCTCCTTATTTTCTTTGTTTCATCACACCATGCTTTTATCAACTTTCAGTCTTGCTATACTCATAGTCAACTCCTTGCTCATTCTCACTTGCAGTCATAGGGAATCACATGTATGGAACCTATTTAGTATGATTTACGGAATTGTAAAAAATATATCAAGATATTGAACATAAAATCATATAAATAACATAAATTAAGAACCTCCACTTGGCATAATAAATGACTATGCTAGTACCTCGATTATACACAAAACCATATAATAGAGATATGGACCTACAGGTGGCTAGAAGAAGTGAAGACATCAAAATGAGGTGTATGAAACTATATTAAGATCTAAGATATCATAATGTTTCATGTAAATACTTTTAGGAAGATACCAATTAACTATAAAGCTAGTCCCCTTGGTACATGGATCATTTCAGGTTCACTACCTACATACAACTCAAGTACACTTACAAGTACCCTTTAGAGGATGTCATGTTGAAGAGTAAGTATTGATAGTTATTTCAAATACTTTGTAATGATAGGAGTGAATTTAAACACTTTTTTAGGTCTTTTAATTTATCATAAGCATATACATCTCACATACTATCCAAATTTGTATCCACTGCTTGTATGTGAAATGTTTACTTATAAGTGACATCACAGAGCCATGAAATTACTTGTACAAAAAGTTAGAGCCTGGTAAATTGTTTTTTTGAATCCTATCATGTGGTTTGATCATGACATACCTATTTGAGGTTTCAAATTGGAAAATGGAGGTGTAAAAAAATTTAGAAGAGGTGATGACTAAGTTCAGGGAACTAATTCCTAAAAGCTGAAAACATAGGTCTAATACATTTTGCCAAAGCCATATAACAAGGTTAAAAAGACTCTTGGTGCATCTAAAGAACATAAATTGTAACCTCCATGAAAGAGAAGACCTATACAATATATGGGGTCAAGATGATTAGTATAAAATTCTTTTTGAGAGACTCAAAGTTCCACTTTCATCACTAAATTAAGGTAGTGAAACCTATAGGATTTGAAACTCCAGGATGACTCTAGCACCCAACATTGCAAACTAGATCATGCCACCATGTATGAATGGTTATAAGTATTTATAAATAAAACTTATGATCTAGTGATAATTTAAAGAGGATTATACATTGAATTTTTATCCTATTCACACCTACATGTGTCCCTTCCTCTAAAGTAGTGCACCTGCAATTGATTATGAATCTCTATACCATCCATGAGAGGGAATTAAGTAGGAAAAACTACATTTGTCTATTAAATATGATTAAAATTTTCTTAAAATATCTAAATTTTATTTTACACATGTTCCAAGATGACTTCTTACCCACATGCTTCTACTTTCTCTAATATAGTCAACTATAGTTGACTATAGGTAATAGTAGGTTGAGAAGTGAGGTCTAAGTGTGGTAATAACATAAATATGATTCCAAATGGTTTTAAAAATTATCAAATGATCCTATAGGTAACTAATAGGTTTTTTATATGTTATACCTAGGTTCAATCAAGAATGATTACCTATATGAAAGAGAAACACAATCAAGAAATTGACCTCAGTCTAGGCTAATCTTAGTAAGGTAGGAACCAAGCAAGGTTTTGAAAAGGTTATAATGGTTAATTTTATTGAAATAGACCTAATATACTTAATAAAACTTTTTTATACTCTCATGATGAGTAAAAATCAAAGAGAAGAGACCCTATGGTGCAATACACAGTTTGCATCCTAAACCCTGCACAATCTACCTTCACAGCAGTTTATTTTGGTTTTTTGGAGAGTTGGAAGGTAAAATGAGATTAAAAAGGGATAAATTTTGGTTTATAATTTCCTCACCACTTGGTTAAACTCCTTCACCATTTGGTTTTTTTGGGAAAATAGGGGAAGTGCCCTCTATTTTATCTCAAATAGAGGGCACTCCCTTGTGCATAAAACCTATATTTTTGGAGAAGAATGGTGAAAAGGATGGACCTCAGTATTAGATACTTTTAAGGAATTTTTGGTAAGTTTAATTATACCTATACCAATATTATTAACCAAGCACATAAGTGATAATCTCAACAAAGTAGTCTAGAACTCTAAGGTTATAGTTAGGCATGTTAAGCAAGGTTTAAGCCTAATATCCAAATGAGGGGTCAATGTAATTTATATATATAGGTATGAATTATAACCTATTTAATCATGTTTATATGTTCATTAAAAAATTTATCAATCTTCCATTTTACATAGAAATCATAAAAAATCATTTTTAGGGCTCAGAGTTAATTCAATCATATAAGAAATGAATGTCAAAGCTTGATATGTTAACTTTGAGTTATTGCATCTTCTCTAAGGTTATGCATGGATGTATAAGGAGTTTTTTGAGGTTGAAATAGGTATTTAAAATTTATTTATTGATATTTTTTAGTAGTTACAATGTCCCATCTTTATAAACAAATCTTAAGGATAAAAGGGACCTAAAATACACTAAACCCTAGATAAAGACCCAACTAAGAAAAAAACAATGTAAAGATATACAAATGGGATGAAATAAACATTAAATTGGTTTTATGTTGTATAGGACTCTTTAGGGTTCCTCCTCATCAATTTTTTTCTACCCTACCTATACGGACATGGTATAGAATGGACTTATTTGATTATTTTGTGCATTGTGTAGGTTATAGGGACTTTAAAGAAGATAAATAAACTTTAGGAGTTATATTAGTAATTATTATAACTAAATATGACCATTTAATACTATATAAAATACCCTAGGTTTTCTTACTAGTAACTCTATCTCAACCAGTCAAACTAGCATAGCGAACATGATAATGAGAAGGGTGGAAAACTTTAAGTAAGCTAATTTTAAAGTGTGACTCATGTCTCCAAGGATATTTATGGCCTTAAAACATGTAATTAACCCTATTTTATTTATTTTCATGAGAAAATAGAGTCATTTTGGAATCCAAGTGTACAAGGTGTGTGAAAGAGTGAGTTTCTTTAACTACAAGCAGTGATGGTTCACTTCTAAAATATTCCAGATGATTAGGAATTAAACCAATGAATGAAAGAGTATGTATTAAACCCCTCCCTCTTATTTAAATAATTATACCTATCCCTAGTTATTTTTTGGAAAATTATAATAGAGCTAGATGATGAAGGCAAATTTTTTAAGCCAATATAAGAAATTTCATGCCACATTCCAAGAGTTTCATTCATTGGATTGACACTTTTACTTTATAATCTTGCATGATAAATTTAAAATAATATTCTCATTCACATTTAACCCCTTCTCTCAACATGAAAATTTTCCAAGTGACCTTTGGACTTCCCTTTTCTCACTTCTCTCCCAAATGTTATAATAGTGACTTTTTGGTCTCTTTTGAGAGCCTCCATTGGTTAATGGTGAAACCCTAGCCATTTTTGTATTGAATGTTTTTGAATCAATAAAAAAATTAATATTCCTACTTACATTTTTCATAATTGAGTCCAGTTGTAAATCTTGTTGATCTTTTCTAGTAAAAGATAGTCTTTTCTAGCATGTTGTCTTTGATTGTCCACCAAGTATGCAAAAGAGTAATTGTTATAAGTCTTTGTTAGTGTTCCTTCTTAGTGTATGAGATTTTTATAAGTGTTTTATGACTATATTCTCCAAATTATCATTCATTATCCTTCCTAAACATCAATATACCTCTTGAACCTAGCATATGAAACATTGATGTAACAATCTATCTTGAGTTGTGAGTTATGTGTGACAGAAGCTTTGATTTAATCTAAGTAGTATAAGTTAAATCAATAGGATGAATCTCATTATTGGTGCATCACATTTTATATTTTTTATTTTGTCTTCTAAACCCTTTTCAAGCAAATTTTATAAGTAATAAAGTGATTCAAAGAGTACATCAAGGGAGCTAACCCTTCTAGAGATTCATCTCACCTATTGGTTACCCAAAACTTGTGAGATGTTTCCATTATGCCACTTCGATGAGGAGAGCTGAGACATCTCCTCAAGGGGTGAAAATCCAAGTGAAAACAATAACCTAAATAGATAATATCTAAATCAAATAATAAACTTACCTCCCACCTCCATTCAGTATACATGATACTAAGAAGTTGTTATCCCCATTTAAATCATACATCTATAATATTATTCCTCTAAAATGGTATGACCCTAACAAGTTTTATTGATTCCACACCAATATTTTTCACTCTAATAAAAGCTATTGTGCCCTCAAAAAACTTGTATCTAAACCATCATATGGGAAACTTCAATCATGATCTCATCACCAAATAATGTCATAACAAATATCCTAGAGAATCTAGGAACTTATCTTATAATTCTAAATATACAAACCAAAAAATATAAAAAATAATCTCAAATAGTTGATCCCAATACACAACATTCAAATGAATTTTCTTGTGATATTGATGTTGAATTTTATAATTATTACACTAACTCCTAGTTTTTAAATGAAATATGGGTTAACTACCATTGTAAACCTAATCACAAATATCTAGTCACAAAATCCGATAATCATTCCCCTAAAGAACAAAATATTAAGGGCACTACTACCATAACTACATCATCTTCTAACCCATGACCTAGTGACTCCAATCCTTATACTACCATACCTTCTAAAATGACTATTTATAATACATCTAAATATCATTATAGCTCTAACCCTAAATCACAATTGAACTTTCTAGATGAACTTAAATCCATGCCTTGAAATTTTCCTCTAATGTAACTCATGATAACATCACCTTATCATCATAAGTTACTCATGAAATGATTACACAACATTGAATATTCTCCATATATAAAACTTGAATTACCTCCATAACCATTCAAAGGTCCTGCACCTACAGAAGTCCATTCTATTGAAACCTTTTCTCAACCTTATTATAATAATAAAATATCCATATATTTTCACAAATATGACATGATTAAATATGAAATTATCTTTTAGTCTTATGACCCACCTTTTTTCATCAAGATTATGATAAAAATAATTTAGTAAGAAAATTTATGGTTGATGAAGGGTCAATAACAAACCTTACTACCATTTTATTAATCTAACAACTTGGCTATTCCAAATATTACCTTAAAAAAACATGATTCACATTTCATGGATTTGATAAAACCAATCAAAATCCTATCATTTTCCTTATGATCCATTTTACTATCAAGCCCAAAATAGTACACACTAAGCTAATGGTTTTATATCTTCATCTCTTATAATATTCTCTTATGTTGTCACTAGACTCATCTCATGAGAGCTATCATATATTTTGGTAGTCAATTCATAAAGTCTAACCACTATGGGAAATATTACAAGTATGAATTTAATCCTAACCCTTGGGGTTTGAAGCAAATTAATCCTAAAATTTAATATTGTATCCCCTAAATTTCTCATATCATTAGTCCTCCTATTCTTAATTTTTTAAACATGGTTAATTATCTTCAAGTCGATCTATTTGATTCTGATGATGATGAACCCAATGAGTTACATAATATTTTAAATACTACCAATTTAACTTACAACTATATAAATTTCTTCCTCAATATATTCTATCATTATCTCAAACCATTCATTTAATCAATGAATATATTTAAATCCCTCCCCCATGCACTAACAATGAATCTTGTTACATAAAATTTATCTTTTTATGTGATGATTTTGAGGTGGGAAATTTAGTTTAGGATCCTATATCTTTATCCCCTCACACATTTAATGACTTTGGTGTATCAACTAAAGATACTTAAAATTATAATTATAAATAAAACACTTGGTCATATAACATATCTAAATCATATGAATATGATTATGTAGTTATCAAGACATATCATGGCACTTATATGTAATTCATTATCAAAAAATATTGTTAAAATATATGTGATTAACTGAGTGTTCATTTAGTTCATATCTACTCTGATTCAAATGATGATTAAAATGATTTAAAACCTCTAAGTTATCTCCCTCTTGTCAATCCATATTTTTAAAATATTACATGGGTTCTCTAGTATATTTTCTATTTTTCTATCAAGTATGATGGTATCAACCAACTTGATTCCATTAAGAAATTCTTTGACACTAATAACTCTATCATTGAACTTGATACCATTCAGCCTAACATTTAACTTTCCAACTATATTATCCAGTCCAATATAATTCAATATTAATTTCAAAATTACAATGTCCAATCACTACCAAGAGTTGATATAGTTTTACTATCATCCCCATATCAAGCTAATTATATCAATTAGACTAGTACAATCCAAATCAATATTAATTCCACCACATTTATGAACCATGATGATATAATTTAGCCTCATTATTTTGTATTTAATAAGTTTATAAAATAAATTAAAAATCATAAAATTCTACTCAAGATCCATAAATCAATTTATATGCTAAAGCTAAAACCATATGACAAATCCATTTAGATTTTGATAGAAAAAGTAATCAGATTGTTGATCTTGAGGTAGACATCAGAAATTATATAGCATTACTTACAATTAATTTTGATGAATCTATTATATAATTTATACATGTTTTAGGTCCTATACCTCACCATAAAAATCACATGCTTGGCCATTTTGAGAAAAAAGCTCCTTGATTTAGTAATTTTATCACTAGTCCAACCTAAAAACTGATCATCTTTCAAAGCTTCCTGTAACTCCATATCATTTTAAATATGGAAACATAATGCTTATCAAATAAAATTAGGTAGTTATTCTACATACAACTACCAATTTTTATGGATATTTTCCCTAAACATAAATACAACTATAACCTATTTTTAGAAAAATAATGTCAATTCTTTTTATGAGCATATGAAGACATGCCTAACATTGACTTTAACATATTACTTTATAACACAATGAAATGCCTTTGTGAAACCCATTCAACAAATAAATATAAATTTATTCCTAATGATTCCACCTTTTGACATAAATAAATTATCAATTAACACCTAATTCAACCTATGTATTGCTTAAAATGGGTATCTAATATAATATTTGTTCACAATAAAGTCACTATGGTTATTCACATTTGTATCATATTTTTTAATCTCAAATTATAATTTCCTAAGGAAACTTTTCCATTTACATCAATCAATGCTATCATTTATTATAGATATTTATATGAGATGATTTACCTCATGGATGGCTTCTTGGGGTAGAACCAGATTCTTATCACCCTTGAGGATCAACACAAAACCACCTTTACTAATGAGTGTGGAGCCTATTTATATGTTAAGATTCCCTTTAACCTTAAAAATAATTAATAAAATTATCAATAAACATTGACCCACATATTTTATGATTCCATCCATAAAATTATTTAAACTTACATGGATGACCTTATATACAAATAAAATTGACATGAAAACCATATTAATGACCTAGTTATCATATTCAATCACCTTGTTAAGCTCAAAGTTAAGCTCAGTCATCACAAGTGTGTTTTTTGTGTTACCTCTACAAATATATTAGGATTATTTTTCTCAATATGAGAGATTGACATGGATCCCTCTAATTTCAATTTTATTCTCAAAATTTCGTACCTTTATCTATTCTTAACATCCACACTTAACTTTGAAAACTTGGGGTAATCCACATATTTATTCATATTATAAGTATACTTAATGAGATGGGGGGGTGAATAATTTGTATTTATATATTCCTCCAATTTTACTTAACATTCATGAAGCATTCATTCACTCACATAAATGAATCAATGCATACATAAGTATATAGACAACATAAGGACACGAGATATATGTGGGAAACCCTATAGAGGAAGAAACCCAAATAAAACACCACTTCGAATACTATCCTATAAGAAATGGCCCAAAATTATAATGAGGTATGAACCCCATAAGGAGCACCAACCCCTCACTTGTCAAGCACCAACTTAACTAGTCCTTTAGCAAGCTTCAACTTGGAAGGAGGCTCTAACCCCCTAGGTAACCGAGCACCAACTCAAATACCTTGTATATCTAATCCCCCTTGGACACGTGTTTCTCACTTAACTAAATATTATTCCCTTATTTTTATCTTCTCACTCTTTAATCTCTTTCAAATAGCCTACTAAGCCTTCTCACTCAACTAACCCTTCTTTGGTAGAATTAGGTCAAACAGACTTGCTAAAAAATTATAGAAACATAGTTATATATTCATATAATATACATAAAACCTGTATTATGATCTTAAATCCCTTTACCTACTCTCCAAAACTATATATTCTTTACTCACTATCTCAATTCTCTAACTAGTCAAAATAGGCATATTAGGCCTTATATTTATACTTGACTCTTGGTCTTACCCATATTGGTTAGATAAGGAACTCACCACACTTAGATAAAAATTGAAATAGATAAATACATACTCTTAAATTTTTTAAAAATTATTACATAAGTCGGTCATTACCCTTAAGGTCCGAAACCATCATTAGGCCTAATAAAGACCTAATGCAATTAGGCCTTCTCTAAGCACACTTTTCACATAGACCTCCTTTGAACACTTTGAGCCTCCAAAAATGAATCGAAAAATTCATATGTTAATTTAATATACCCATAATAATCTCACCTTATGTACCCAACACCATTTTTCTCTTTTCGCTCCTTGAACCACCCAATTAGGTTTACTCACAAATAGGCCTTCTTATTGCCAAAAAGTGTGTTTAGAAAATATGATGCATAAACCCAAATTTTACCTATAAACCAATTTAAAAAATAATTAATAGGATATTAATGACCTAAAAATATACGTTGGTGATATAGTATTCACCACACATACCAAAATGCCTCAAAAACACTCCTGCAAAAGGATTACTCAGAACCATCAAACACTACCAACATACAGTCAAGAACATTTAACTTAACATACTTGATTAGGGGATTATAATGAAAATAAAAATATTAATGTTAACCTATTATAAATATATAACACATAATCCGAAATGACTCAGTAACATCATTTTCGCTCACACATAGAAAACTGCATGTAGCATCACAAAACACAATCATAGAAACTAAGCCTTAGAACACTTACGTGAACACTTTTGTGATATTAAAATTGGTTTAAATTAAAATTAATAATACTTATATAATTATTTAAAATATATATTACATGGTTATATATAAATATTGGTCTTACAGACTAATCTCATAACTTCACTCTACATAGACTTCATTGTGTTAGACAAACCAATTTGATGACAAATTTTTGATTGAGTATGAGAATAATAAAAAATTATAAACCAAGGGGATAGGAGAAATAGGTATTTAATAATTACACCATAAATTTTTATCCAATCCTATTCCTCTACAACTAATCCCTAATCTCATTCTCATTCTCGCTTAATTTTCTCATTATCTTGCTCATTAGACCTGTTTAGCGATAGGTCATCTTTCATGACCATTTTTTCACAATTTAGGTCTAAAATGTAATAAAAAAATTTAATGGTAATAAAATAAAAAATTTACACATCATCTTCCATCCATTTACATGCTTTGACTTGGTCAACCCTACTTGCTACATCAAAATTCCTAGAAATAAGGGGTTTCCTATAGCATTTACTCATTGTCAAGACATACCAAAACCACTTGGAGAAACTTAGAAGATTCATTTATATTTTATAAACATAAAATATGTCAAAAAAATCATTTTTATCCATAATTGACAAGATATTTACTATCAGGTCATTATGAGGGTTTTAAGAGGGTTTTGACTAGTTTCCCTTCTTAGCAATCATTCATAAAGGATTTCCCATCAAATCCAAAACTAATGAAAGGAAAATAAATATAGAGACCTTACCCAAATTAAATTAAGTTCTCAATATCTAATTCAAATTTTTTACACACCAAAGAGCACAATAAATTTCTTCTTAGGTCTACAATACACCATTATATGCACACAAAGGACCTTATCACCAATTTTCATGCCTTCTTCTTCAAGAAATGATATAAAAACTTTTAAACACACTAAAAATAACCTATCTCAAAATTTTAAATTATATAAAGATATTTTTCACCTTTTTAAAAAAATTTGACCCCTCATTAGGCCACTATAGGTCACTTTGTACACTACGCCTTATACTACCAATCATGCTTACATCATGATCATGCCTTGAAACTTATGACACTAATAATACCACCTAATTAACATTTCATATAACCTCATATATTTATCATAAATTATCAACCTTTATAACACAAGTCATATTGATCACCTCAATATGCTACCAGCCCTATGCCTTCTCACTAGGTCTTCATGTGAGGCCTAATCCTTAAGACATGAACTTGAAACTCATTAGAGGGTTTATATGCCTCTTGATCATGTTTAAAAAACTTTTTATACTTTATAATTCATGTATTAACATGAATCATCAATATTTAATATGATTTTATGTAAACACTTTCTCTTAGAACTAGACTAGGTTTTCAAGACACTTAATACATAATAATAGATTACCTTGTACCATGATCCTGACTTGAAATGCAAACATACTTAGAATAATTACTAGGTTTCCCTAAAATTATCTGTCATTAGATAGACAAGAGGTTGCCTTCAAATGTTCTCTTTGTCATGAGACTTCATTGACACATATCATCTTACCATGCATGACCTCGACTCTAACCTTGAAAAAATTGACATGTCTTGACTTTGACATTAATGAAAAAAATGATTAAAAATCAACAAAAAGAATCATAACTAAATAATTTAACCCTTTTTCATTGATGGAAAACATCCTAATATAGTAGATCATTCTTGTTACCTCAAGCTGAATCTTCTTTGATGCTTGGTCTTTCTTCCAAATAAGAACTTTCTCCCCCTTTAACATTAATGACAAAGGGTCATGTTCTTGTCAAATTATTTGATGCTTGGACCTGAATGAATACACATTTTATTTTTAAAAGAGATTAACATATATTAGGCTTACATACCTACACTTGGAGCATGATTGGCTCCCCTTATATCCATGAGAATTTAAGACATTTTCAAAATTATGACTTGGTTTAATGAAGTCATCATGAAAACTATTTATGACCTATCTCTTGTGATCACACCTATAACAAACTCTAGTTTTAACCTTGAATTTTAAAGTTAAAAAATATCATAAAACTCCCCCTATCACTGAGCATCCTTCATTATTATTTATTACTAGTTGAGTGCCTCCACAAAGCCTAATGGAGTCACCTCTGCCCTAGTGAACTAGAACAACATAAACTTAAGAGATTCCTATATCTCCATGTCCTTTATAGAATAAATTTTCTTCATGATTCTCTTAGGTTTGAATAGTTCTTTTGACTTAACTTTTACAATCTCTATTTTAACACCAATCTGACTTGATCTATTTGACTTGACTTCTTCATCCATAATCTAAGATGATGGGGATAATTATTGGCACTCCTTTGCATCTTGAATAGGATGCACCATGTAAAATAGTCCACTTGGGCTTGTATAATGGTAATTAACTTTAGCTAAATTAGGTTTCCACTTACTATCTTATCTTCTTTCTTGTACTCTAGGAACCTCAACTTATTTGTTTTGTCTTGAGAAATCATGCTTACATTATTTTTCAATATGACCAACCTTATGAAAATTGAAACATATTATGCCTCTTTATGGAAACACACCATGAAATATACCTCTTAACTGATGACTTTCTTCATAGTTTTATGCATATTCATTCTTGGAAGGCCTTCTATAATGCCTTGCTCTATGACTAAAATTGTTACATGAATAACAATATCCATTGAAAGGATTATCATACCTTATGGTATTAGGTTTAACAATAGTATTATCCTTCATTATATAATCATCTTTATTATTTGGTTGATCGTTGACCTTTCTGGTCACATTACTATTATTATTTTTGTCTTCATTGAAACCAAACCTTATTTTGTCATTATCAGTCTTTTAACTACTTAGAATGTTTTTGAGGTCATTGGTACTCTTTTAAAACCTCAAAAAGGACTTGACCCTATTGGATTATTTTTTTAATTCAAATTTCAAAGATTTCACTTCATCTACATACCTTGCACATTCATCTTCTTTGGCTTCTAGTCCTATAGTCACAATTTGAAGTTGACTTTCCACTTGTTTGACTATTTCTTCTTATTCCTTGGAGTTGTTACTTAGTTTAGATTCAAAAATTTTGATTTTATCCTTATAATATTTGATAAGAGACATAATTACCCAATTATTTTTATTTACCATGTTCAATTCTTCTAGAGTGTTCATCAACTCATCCTCAAAGTCCACCACATCTCCTTCATCTAAATCACCAACATCACCTCCAATCCATATGAACTCTTCTTGATTTGATAAGATTTATTATTCATTCATGAATATAAATTTGTTGATATTAAGGCCATTACATTCATGGTCACTCTTAGAATCACTTCTCTCACTCTCATCAAATGATATGCAATCTTCCTTGGTATAGAAACTTCTTTTATTTTTGAAAAACTTCTTATTGTCAACATATATTCTATATATTTTATTGATCTTATCAGACTTATAGGATCTTTTATCATCATCATGACCTTCATCATTACCTTCACCATCATTATCCTTATGCTTATGAGGGTACTTGTTATAAAAGTGTCCAATCTCTTCATAATTGAAACATTTAAAATGCAATTTTCCCTTATATCTGCCTGAGCCTATCTTCAACTTTATTGCCAACATAACTATCAACTCATCATCATCAATATCAGATTTAAAATTATATTTGAATTTAGTACCTTGTGTCTTTTTCTATTTTGGCTTCTTTTTTTCCTTGAATGTAGCTTCCTTATTTTCAAGTCTTCCTTCACTTGTCCTCATTTCATAGGATGTTAAGGTTCCATGAAGTCCATCCATCTCTAGCTTGTCTATATATTTAATTTCTTCAACATCAAATACCTTATAATCAAATTTGGTAGTTAAATACCTAAAGACCTTTTGAACAATAGTATAATATTTCAAATCTTCACCTAGACCTCTTATGATGTTGACCACTTCATCAACCCTTAGCAAGTAGGCTACAATGGTATCATATTCATTCATTTTTAGGCTTTCAAATTACCTTATATGGATTTATAGTTTTTCCAATTTGAGCTTGGTGAATCTCTCATGAATATTATTCAACTTGTCCTAGATATATTTGGTATACATACATTGCATGACTTTCACAAGTTATGCCTCTGATATGCCACACATAATACCCTTCATCACTTTTGAGTTATTTTCACTAGCCTTCTTGCTTGTTGAATATGTAAGAGGAATAAGGGGTGCATTATATCCATCCAATATTTATTAGAAAACATAATGACCTTGATAAATTAGATATGTCCTCATCGTAACACTCCAAAAATCATAATTGGATCCATTTAACAATGGATATTTGCTTGTATAAAAACCACCTTATGCTTGACTAGCCATATTTGTTTGCTTAAAATATCATTTAGATTGTAATACCTCCTTAAAATGACCTAAACTAATAATAAATGTTTGAAGTAAAAATATTGAGAGATGGGGTGAATTATTTTTATTAAAATAATCCTCCAATTCCACTTAACATTCATGAAGCATTCATTCACTCACATAAATCAATCAATGCATACATAAGTATCTAAACAACATAAGAATGTTAGATATATATTGGAAACCCTATAGGGTAATAATATTCACTAAAAAACCACTTGAAATATTTTAATATAATAAATTGATCAAAATTTTATAGAGGCAGCACCCCCACAAGGACCACCAACCCCTCACTAGTCAAGCACCAACTTAACTAGTTCTTTATCAAGCTTCAACCTATAAGAAGGCTCCAACCCCATAGGTAACCAAGAACCAAATCAGATAAATTGTATATATAATCAACCTTGGACAAAATTTTCTCACTCAAATAAATATTACTTCATTCTTTTTCTCTTCTCACCTTTTAATCTCTTTCAAATAGCCTATTAGGCCTTCTTGCTCAACTAGCCATTTCTTTGGTAGAATTAGGTCAAATGAACTTGATTAACACATATAGACACATATTTATAAATTAATATAATATATATCACACCTATATTATGATATTAAATCCCTTTACCTTCTCTCCAAAAATCTACATTATTCACTCACTAGCTCAATTCTCTAAATAATCAAAATAGGCATTTTAAGCCTTGCCTTTATACTAGACTCTTGATCTTACCAATATTGGTCAGCCAAAGACCTCAAAATTATTATATAAAACTTAAAATATATCAATACATAATTTTCACAAGTGAAAAAATAATTACATAGGTTTTTCATTACCCTCAAGGGCCAAAAACATCATAGACCTAATCGAGACCTAATGCAAATAGGCCTTCTCTAAGCATATGTTTCACTTAGACCTTCTTGGAACACTTTGAGCCTAAAAAAATGGATGAAAAAATTCATATGTATATTTAATATAAATTATATAATCTAAAATCATGTCCCTAACACCATTTGGATCTTTTCACTCCTTGATCCACCCAAGTAGGTTTGATTGCAAATAGGCCTTTTTACTGCCAAAACTTTTATCTAGAATATATGATGTATAAACCCAAATTTGACACATAAATAAATTTAAAAATGAATTAATAGTATATAAATTACCTCAAAAACATCCTTATTTTCTATATTCTTCACCACACATACCAAAAGGCATAAGGAACACTCCTACAAAAGGCTTACTCAAAACAATCAAACACTATCAACATATAGCCAAAAACATTTGACATGCCATACTTGATAAGGGACTTATCATGAACATAAATACATTAATATGAACCTATGAGAAATATATAACACAATTATTAACATTTAATCCTTAAAATCAGTCCAAAATGACTCAGTAACATCATTTTCACTCACACAGAAAACTGTTTATAGCATCAAAAAACATAGTCATGGAAAGTAAGCCTTAGAACACATATGTGATAAATTTTGTGATATTAAAAATGGTTAAAATTAGCCTCTATAATACTTATATAATATATATTTAATTTATATATATCAATATTGATCTTACAAACCAATCTCACAACTTCACTCTACACAAACTTCACTATGTTAGACAAACCAGTTTGATGGCAACTTTTTTATTGAGTATGAACATAATAAACACTTATATACCAAGGGGATAGGAGGAATATGTATTTAATAATTAAACCATTGATTTTTATCCATACCTATTCCTTTGTAACCAATCCCTAATCTCATTCTCATTCTGGCCTAGTTTTCTCACTGTCTTGCTCATTAGGACTTTTAGCGATAGGTCATCTTCCACGACCATTTTAGCACATGTTAGGTATTATAAATAATAAAAAAAATTAATTGGAATGAAATAAAATTCATACACATAATCCTCTATCCATTTTCATGCTTTGACCTGGTCAATACTACCTACTACATCAAAATATTTAGAAATAAGGGGTTTTCTATAGCTTTTGATCACTATCAAGATAAACCAAAACCACTTGGAGAAAATTTAAAGAGTCCTTTACATGTTACAAACATAAAAATAAGTCATATAAAAAAATTTAATCCATAACCAATAATATCTTTAATATTGGGTCATTATGAGGGTTTTAGGAGATTTTTTACTGATTTCCCTTCATAAAAATCATTCATAAAGGATTTTGCCTAAAATACAAAACTAATGCTACAAAAATAAAAATATGGAACTTACCCAAATTCCATGAAGTTATTAGGATCTCATTCAATGGTTATACATTCCAATGATCACAACAAATTTCTTCTTGGGCCTGTAACACCACATTTTGTGCACATATAGGACCTTATCACCAGTTTTCATGCTTTCCTCTTAAAACAATGATCTAAAAATTTGTTAACACACTTATAATAACATATCACACATATTTAAATTATATTAAGATCTATATTACCTTTGGAATTGATCTTCACCCCTTATTAGGCCACTATAGGTCACTTTGTACAATAGGCCTTATACTTCTAGTCATGTTTAGATCATGATCATGCCTTGAAACTTATTTCACTAATAATAACACATAATTAACATGTCATATGACCTCATATAATTCTCATATAGTGTTAAACTTCATCACACAAGTCTCATACTGATCACCTCAACATACTACTAGTCTAATGCCTTCTCACTAGGTCTTCATATGAGGCCTACTCCTCAAGACTTGACCTTGAAACTATATACACAATATTTTAAAATTTTTATCACTTACTAATACTTTGAATCTTATAGGAACCCATTTATCCTCAATCTCTCTAAGTGCACACCTTAAGGGGTGTACCAAGAAAGGGGTGGGTAGATCATTGATAATTCATAAGATTATTGTTCCTTTTGCTACTTGCCATCTACACACTTGTATCATAAAAACATTTACCTTAAGCCTATTCTTCTTAGTTTTACCCACTTAAAAAATTTGTCACATATTTATCCTCCTTATTCTTACCTTGACCCATTTTACTAGTTGACTATACTAGGTTGACTGGGTTGATCTTGTATAGTTTTTAGCCTCTACTTACTGTACAGGGTAGACAAGATTGACCCTGTACTATTTAGGGATGTTTTTAACTTGGATTTTATTTATCCCTTTGGTTGACCTATCTTGGGACCTAGTGATTTATCTCCCAAAAACATACATGGTTGACTAGGTGGATCCTATACATCTAACATATTTTAAAGGATTTAGGACAAGATCTGCCTATATATACAAGTTAATTTCCAACCATTTGAGAATAGAGAAGAAATTAAGAACAAGTGATAATTAACATCTACTTATTGACCATTATACTTGAGTAATAAATCTTAGTATTCCATACTTTCTCTGTATATATGGATCTTATCTTGTGGAGAAGTCTTTTAGATGCATAGATAAGTTGTGTATCCTAGATCTAATTTGTATTTTTTATCTTTACATACCATAACAATCTCTTGTGAAGCACCTTGGCCAAGGGAGAGATTGATACTCAGTGGGTTCATCATTAAAGGTAAGTATTCCTAACTTTATTTCTCCTTTATAAGATTAGATAGATAATGCAGTTGTGCTTCTCTTCCATGCATTAGGATTCCATATACATTGATGTGATTATGTCTTCTATGCATAGTTAGTTTAGTTTATTTTGTTTCTAACCCTCACTTTATGCCACAAGATTTGGTGTGTACTAGATTAGATTTAATTTCTTATTTATTAGATATAGATTAAACATTAAAATTAGGACTCTTTTAAGGTTACTACATGATTTTATTATACTGTAAGCTTTAGAACCCTTTCTAGCATGGCGTATTGTGATAAGTGATCCCCTTATAGGGTCTAACAAATATTCATATTGGTTATGCTCCTGCTTAAAAAATGTATTCCCATTCATAAGTGTAGGTATGTTTTATCTTCTTCAAGCCAAGATTGATTTATATACATGATGCATTTATGATTACATACATTCTAGTGAACCCAACATGAGTTAACCCTTATAGGACTTGTTTACCTTATTTCATTATTTTATCATATATTTGCCATACTGGATTAACTATGTCATCCCAATATCTAACTTCTATACACATAATCTTAGGTATAGACTATTGGATCGACCCTATCAACCTAGTATAGGTTTTTAGCATTTCAAACATTTAGTCTAGACTACTAGGTCAACCCAATTGACCCTGTACATTTTTATGAATTTATTAGTAAGTTTTTATAAAGCTTGATTGACCTAGTCGACCCAATTAGTAAAATTTACAAGCATATATCAAGATTCTTGAACAAAAATCTTCATTTTTTACATATTTAATCTACCAAGGTTCATTTATATCTCTCCATCTCTTTATTTACTATCTTTATTTTCATATTTTGAAGTCTTTAAAAACCACCACTATACAGTCAACTGGATTGGCCCTGTTAACCCAGTTCTATGTTTTGTGTGTTGTTTGGATAACTAGGTCAAATATGTCAACCCAATTCATTTTCAGACCTTGTTTTCATAGTATAGGTTTGACCCGATCAACCCTATTTTATATTATATGCATAAATTTTTGACTATATAAACATTGTACCTTGTTTCAAAGTTGGAATTAACCTTATATACCAGTAATTAGTTCACAATTTCTTTTCTTATTGCTTGTATGCTTAGAATAGATCATGTAGCCTAATTAGGTGGTTTTCAATAAATCATTTAGTTTAAATATTCTATATTTTATGCACACATGACCAAATCACAAAATATAAAAAATTATTTTGACATTTATCTACCCAAGGCCAACATACTTAGATTTCATCACCAAGGGGGAAGTCAACTTCATATTCTAGTCAAGTATAAAACATGGTTAATTATATATTTTGGCTAATTACTTGAAACCATTATCTCTATGGTGTGTGAATTGAGGGGGTAGGCCCCAATATCAAGATTGAATCATTGCCACTAAAGATCCCTTTCAACCAAAACTACCTGAAATCATCCTTAGATTGCTTTCTAGTTCCTTACAACTAACTTCCCATCACATTTAAAATCATATCTTAATAATCTTATAAACATTTAGGTTGACCAATTAGTTAGATGTTTAGTTTCCAAGTTGATTACTTGCACCTTTCTCAAAAAAATTGCATTAGCAAGCATTGGTACAAGGTTTTATACTATGTGCTTCAATTAGATTGGCTAGCGTTAATCCAATTAGCTTTTTGTTTCCCTTTTATTATTTCTTTTCAAATTATTTTCAAAATTTATCTTTTTTTAATTCACAAATCTATTATAGGCTTCTTAAATTTCCCTACCTACTATACTGGATGAACCCAGTCAACCCTATACCTTTTTCTAGCCTTTATTCACTATATTAGATCGACCTAGTCGACCCTATACTATTTGCAGACCTTATTTTCTCTTTTTCTAGGCCTCTATTCACAATACTGGATTGACTCAGTCGATCCTATACTATTTATAGACCTTATTTTTGTGCTTGGTCAGCCCAATCAATAGTGTACTATTTTTGTCATTTCTTGTTTCCTTACTTTCTCATCTATTTTTTTTCCCTTCATCATGGACTTTATGGTTGATGATAATACTGAGTTGTAGCCAATAGACATGATGAATATTACCAACCCACATAGGGTATCCCATAAATAGAGTAGGGCTCCTCTTTTAGATACTAGTAATGTTCATATTTCCACTTATACAATGAATTATAAGACCCTTCCTAATACCTCTTCATAGCATAATACTCTTTTCTCATTAAAAT
Source organism: Torreya grandis (assembly GCA_037957365.1). Taxonomy (NCBI): domain Eukaryota; kingdom Viridiplantae; phylum Streptophyta; class Pinopsida; order Cupressales; family Taxaceae; genus Torreya; species Torreya grandis. The sequence goes on along the minus strand of JARHVA010002879.1, from coordinate 1,660,887 downwards.
ACAAACCCAAATTAGAATATACCCTTGAAATGCTCTTATTTATCTCTAAATTTCCTTAACATTGAGGGAAATAATCTTCTACCATTTACAATCATATGATTAGTGGTAAATATAAAGATCCTCATTCACCTACTCCTACATTCTCAAATGGATTTGTGGGTACCACTTTCTTTGATTCTCAATCTCTTCCTTCAACTATGAACCCTTCTCATACCATGAGATATTCTCTAACTTCTTCCACCTTCATGCCTAGTATATCCATTAGCATGGTAAGTTCTACATCTAGTGGGCCTCTCATAATATCCATTATCCTTAATGTTTCCATTATTACATCATTTTTTACCCAAGGTAATCATGATACTAGTACTTATTTTCAACCATTCACTAGTCCATGTTTTGATACACAAGCAAATTTTTCCACTAGTGCCTCATATTCTCATAGTTCCTCTCAAGCTCCTACCAACATCAATAGTGGTACCCAAGACACTAATACCACTTCTAATATTTATAATCAAACACATCAACTATTGTTACAAAAACTCATTCAAATGAATACCTTTCAATCTCATAACACAAATCAAATGATGAGAATGCAAAGCCACCTTCTTCATCTTCAAACTCATCTTCAATCAATGACTTGGGGTATGCATAACCAAAATGTTCCCCTTCCTCCTATTTGAGATTCTTAAGGTAATCTCATTCCTTGACCTCCTCTAGTCAAAAAAACTATTAATCATCTCCAAAATGAACCTCTCACTACTCAAATTTTTAACATTGATATAGGAGGTATCACACCTATAATTTCTTATAATGGATCAACTGATCCTACCCTTCATCTTAAAGTGTTTAGAAATTTTTATAATGATTGGGTCAAATTGAACACCTTTTCCACTACCAAACTCTTATCCAAAACTCTCATAGGTGATGCCTTAGATTGATGTAACCAACATAGAACTCATTCCATTACTATTTTGGAGGATTTACTGAATGATTTAGTTCAAGAATTCCAAACTAGTGATCATCCTTAAAACACTCTGGCCCACTTCATAAATTATAAACAAATCAAAACTAAAACTAATCAAGCATTTATTAGGTGTAAGACTTTGTCAAATAAATGTGAACATAACATGGTTGATGATAATATTTTCCATCTCTTTACTAATTCCCTTTTTTCTAAACTTCAATATCATGTATGTACTCTCTCTCTCTCCATGTACGTTGGAGGAGGTTATTGACCAAGCTGAACAAAATGATTTCCTTATGCATCAATTCAAGCCACCCCAACCTTCTATGAGTTATCATTTATTACTTAATAATAAAAATCACAATGTTACCAATGATGGTGTTATAGATTCTTATGAAACCATTCACAATGTTCAAGCTGGTGTTCTTACCCCTTCATCAAAACTAGCTCCCCCTTCGTAACAATATACCAATCATATCTTATCTTCACCAAATAACATTAATTTTCATAAAACTCTATCCTTAGATAAAATTTATTAGTTATCTACCTAGGCATCTTCCATGATAACTTGAACCTACCCATATTATGAAATCCTAGTCATTTTGTTGGTTTCATAGTAGTTAGGTTCATTCTCATGAGACTTGTGGACAACTTCATAATTTAGCTATGAAATTTCTTTTGGGTCTTAATTTTTATCATGATTATATCATTTTAAATCATCAACAAGCTTATGAAAATGATTTTAAGGATTATAAATAACATGATAAAACTCATGCCTTTAACCAAGCCAATGCTCATTTGGCTATCTACAAAGACCCTGTTCCTAATCATCAACCTATCTAAGAAAATCAACACAAAGCTACTCCTTACACCAATAATGTAGAAAGTATTTTTGAATAGAATTTTTAAGATAATTTGGTTAAAATTAATAATATGTGAAAGGTGGTTACTTTTATTGATTCCCATCCTATCTACATTCCTCCATACAGAACATATTGTGTTATCTAGGATTCTTCTCCAACTCATTGAAATGAGTTGGGGCAAGATGAATTTATTACTTTTGATGATTCAATTTATGATTCTCCCTTGTATAACACTTCCTTTTATATTTTTACCACTCTTATGTCATCTTTTAACACTAATGATACTCAGATTTCTTCTACCAATTCTCAAAATCAACTTAAATTAGCTACTTCATCATCACAACATAATTTACAACCTTGTTTTACACCTTCTTATTCTTATCAACATAAATTCCATGGAAATTCATCTCCTCCTTTCAAAGACCTTCTTAACCACTATGCACCTATATCTAACAACCTTATTATAGTTTATTATGAGTGGGATCCCATTGCAGAAGTCACTAATCTCCCATCCCAGATTCTATTCCTTAAGCTTAAGAGGACTTCTCCACATCATAGAAACTATCTTATGTAACTATTATTCAATATGAATGTCTTTCATCCTCCCCTATCAAGATGGTAGGCATCCTTATCTAGATCTAAGGATAGTATATTATAACAATATGAAGAGATGTCTATAAATGTTGATGAAACTATAGACACTTCTCTTTCCTTAAAATTTCTTGTAGCTTCTATAATTCTTGATGATATTTTTCTTCATGCAGATGATCTTACCTTATTCATTAGTGTTCAAATAGGTGATATCCAAGTTAAGAATACATTGATTGATGAGGCTTCTATCACTTGTGTTGCCTCTCTCAACTTCATTAATACTCTTGGATATTCATAATGCAATCTTAAGTCTACATGCAACATCCGATAAGTATATGATAGAAGGAAAATGCCTCCTCTAAGTTATGATATTTAACTTTTCCCTTTCTTATAACATCTTGATTGGTAGGCCATGGACTCACTGTATGAGAGCTATTGCTTATTATACCTACCAATGAATTAAATTCCCTCATAATGGTGCCATATATAGGATTCAAGGTGATATTAACCCTTAGAATTTAAAAAAATTCTAAGATCGTGGTGTCTTCAATATTCCTACTCTTAAACCTTTGCCTAGCTTTCCATTCTATGAGTCTCAACATCTTAATTTTATCATTAATTTAACTCAAAGTTATCATGGGTATCCCAAAATCACTTGGAACATTCCCCCTAACCTCTTAAATTTTGATGAAGATAAGCTCAATGATATCAACCTAAAGATTAAAAATTTTGATCTCTCACCTCAATTCATCTTGTAACTTCCTGCTTCCTTGTAACCTCATTCTCACAAGCCTCCTTGCAATGATATTCTTGTAGTCTTGACCAAGACTTATAATTATATACACCACACTTATTCAGATGACAAGGTCAACCCTATATGTGTCATTGATATTCATACCCTAGATTAGGATGATGGTTATTCCCTAGATGATCCATTCTTAGGTGGTCTTGTCTAAGCCTATGATGCTGAGATTATTCATTATTATTCTTATTTACTTGAGTATTTTTTCTTATCTTCTTGTCTTCCTTAATTTAAAGTTCCTAATTTTAGTATTTTTCATCTTTATCATAGGGTAAGGATGGTGCCAACACCTCCAATTTTTTAGGATCCTCGTAGGAGTATGCTCATAGATCATGCTATGACTAGACCTTACCACTTTTCTAGGTTCCCTAATCATCATAGTTAGTTTACTCTAGAGATTATTATGACCCTTATTAGACCTTCTATAGATCCTACTCTTCCCTTATTAGAGCCCTTATCAGAGCCCATTCCCAATACCACTATAGTTGAGCCTCTTCTTGCTCTTGATATAGTTGAACCTATTCCTACTCCAACTATCATTAAGCCTACCCTATCTCTCATCCCATTTCTCCTTCTATTGATCCTATTTTCATTCCTCCTCCATCACCAACTTACCTTGGTGATGGTTTTATTCCCTTGCCTAAGATGGCTTTGTTGCCCACCAAATGGGTAGATGAGTTTTTTATGGATTCTTCCCTTTTTTTTACACCTCATTCTGTGAGTGTTTATCTTAAGACTAATCACAAGCATATATGTTGATTCCATAGGATAGATAATCATTCTTCCACCCATTATCTCAAGTTAAGATAACATATTGATAATTTGCATCCTTCCTCTCCTTCCTTAGATAAAGCCACACCTCCCCCAAAGGTTCTACCTGAATATATACCTAAGTATGGTGAGGTGTATTGTTTATGGCACTAATGTATCACACATCACACTAATCGTTATCACATCCTTAAATTAAGTGTCACCTTAGAACTATTCATGGACCTTCTTATGTTCCTCCCATAGGTAATTCTAATAATAAGACTTCTCCTTATTCTCCCAAGGATATACCTCCAGTGGTTTCATCCCCTCTTGTGATCCCATTATCATCTTTTATGCCTCCACATATGATTCCTTCACCTATGGAACTTTCCTCACATGTGGATCCTTTTTCACCCATGAGTCCATCACCTACGGATCCTTCTCCACCCATGATTCTTCCATCTCCCATAAAGCCTGATCTCATGCATTATCCTAAGCATCCCTTACTGGATTTCCCTCTTCAACATGATCCTTCAAGAATTCCTAGTTTTTTAGTTGAGGAGATTAGAAGAGAAGTATTTTCCCAATTTACATTAAAGATTGACAAGGTATTAGCAATAGTTCATATCTATATTCATAGAGATTTATATGACATCTTGGATAATGTGTGTGGGAAGATTTATTAGTACTTATGAGCATATGCATGGTGCCTTTACATTTACATTTTTATTGGATGTGTGCTCTAATTTTATTTTTATCTATCTGTTATATCATTTGACACTGTGTCGAATTCATATTCTTCTTATATAGTGATCTTACCTTTTGTACTATATCTTTCTTATATTATCATTTATATTTGTATATGATTTTCTTTAATTATCATCATATTCTCTTACTTTATTCAGTTTTTCTCAAAACTCTCTTTTTGTGTCTTCATGATTGTTTGCTTTCTTATCTTTATTTTTCTTAGATAATTGTCATTTTGACTTGTTTATACAAACCCTATTCCCTTTGGTATTTGTCTCCTTTTACCAAGTGATCAATTAATAAACAATGTATATTATTATACTTTCCTTTCATTGGTCCACTTTGGATCTCCTTTTTCTCTTCTTCCATTTTTTTAAACTAAGGATATAAATGGTTGGGACTTGAGATCACATGTTAGTTCATTGTTAAGCCTAAGTGTCCTAGCTAGTCTTTGTCTTTGGTTACTTATCTTCCTTTAGCCTTATCCTAAAGCTCATTTATGTATATCACTACATCTCTCATAATTGGTAATTATAAATCCATATGGAAGAGGAATATTAAAAATCCATCAAAATTTAAAACCCAAATCAGTTTATAAAAGATAATGATCTAAAAGGAAAAAATATTCTTAAAAGTTAAATCACACTAAAATATGTGATTCAAATCACATATCTTTCTTATAATCAAATATCAAAATCCATATTTGGCCTCATGATAGAGTTGAGGTCCTTTGGGCTATGGTAGCTTAATAAATTGAAGAGGAGAATAAAAAAATATTTTAGTGCTACCTACTTTTTCATGCAAGTACACAATGTTCATAGTAGACTGACAACTCCATAAGGGGTCCTGAAGAATGAGGAAAATGTCATGGGAAGGTAGTTCCATTATAATTTTTCTTGTATCAATCTAACTTCATGAGTTGATCTTATTATCACACTTATTTTTCTACAAATCTTTGTGTCTATAGCGAACATGTGTCCTTTGTACATTGATGGTTACTAGTCACTTAGTGTCTTCTCATGTCCTTATTAAGCCTCTTGTCTTCTAAGGTCTTCTCATAAGATGCCTAAGTCTTAATTTTTACACTCATTTTTAATTATATATATCCCTCATATTTCCTCTTGAGAAATATTATTTTGTCTATTGATCACTCCCCTTGGGATTTCATTTGTGAGTTGTTTTGTAAGACCGCGGATAAGACCTAATGTTTCTCACAAATTACCACATTTTTTATTATTATTACCCACATCCTTTATTGCCTAATTTTTTGTATCTATTCCACCCCAATAGTTTTCTCTTTGTGAGTTTCAATATAATACCATGGATAGGAACCAACATTCCTCATAAAAATTTCCAATAATACAAGTCACAAACAAAATTACATGTGTCAAATATGAGATAAGATGTGGATGATTATGAAGTTACACATTATTAACATGATTACCATATTGATTTAGTGTGTTTTATGCTTACTTCATTTATATTTTTCATTTATCTTATTAGTTCCCAAGTGTATGAAAGAATATAACTATTTCTTGAATTTTTCATACTTCCCAGCTTGAATTAGTGTGATAAATTTAAGACCAATCTTTTGACAATTTTGTTTTTATCTTATAATTCCCAACAAGATTTAGTAGAATTGATTGAATTAATTAAAAAATTTATACCATTTGTGCCATTTTTCATTTCTTCCATTTTATTACATTGTTTTCATACTTCTCAATGCAATTTAGTATGATTTTACTTATTTTAATTTGGTACAAAAATCTTTCCCTTTCATTTAAAAACAAATTATTTTTTACCATTTTATTTTACCATCCCTTGGTTCTTTATAATTATTTATTTTCTTTTTATTACACATTTCATAACTTAAAATAGTGTGTAGTACATTTTTTGATTGATTATATTTTACCACGTCTTTTTGCCTATTTCTTTTTAACCATGCATGTGTCCTACATAATGCTAGAAAAGAAACAATGTCTCATATATTTCCTATAGAATATTAAAAAATAACTAAATACATGTGCTAGAAATAAATATATCTAAAACATCCACAACCATTACCATAATGATGATAACATACGTAATCAACATCAATATGCCAAAATGATACATCACACACACACACACACACACACACACACACACACACACACACACACACACACACACACACACACACACACACACACACACACACACACACACACACACACATATATCATGCATCATGAATTTTTTAAACCATAGACAATGCTCTAGCTCTATGGCTAGGCTCCATCATGTCTATCTCATGACCTAGGCACATTGCTTGCCAAGGTCTTGTTTTAACTCCTCTAAATAGTATACTATAAAGAGGCCATATTAGATCTCAATCCATCTACCTATTCCTCTAGATGTGCCACCAATTATTTTAGCTACACCAATTGGGCTAAGGTTTCCATTTCTGTCACTCTTTTATGCTCTTGCACCTATGTCATATGGGTTAGGGTCATTGTATATACCTATGTCATCTATGTCACTATAGCTAGATGCATAAATATCTCCTCTATTAGGGCCTACCATTACCATATATCACCTTCACCCATCTCTATTGTTGGCTACCTCCTCAACTCAAATCTAATGTCATGGCTTGTATTCACCTCAACCTATAACTAAGTGGCCACTCTATCATCTATCTCTCCTCTAGCTCACCTACTAGGTCATCAGGGATGGTGATAGTCTCCACTCTCTCCTACTCTTCCTACCTCCACTAACACCATGTACTTAAAGGTCATATGTCATCTCACTATGGAGATGGTGATGATATCTATAGTACCACTACATCTACACCCCTCTCCTCCTGATCTACTCCCTATTGTGTTCACCCAGTCCATGGTCACTCATGATGTGGGCTAAGCATCATCCTCATCACTAGTGGCCCTAGTCTCCTCATCCCTCATGACTCTTTCACATGCTGAGCCCATTATTTAGGCATCAATATCGATATTATTAGATGAGGTAAGCCCATGTATCTTAGTACCTATGTTACTATATGTGGCTCTCTCCACTAGGTGTAGTGTCTGACCACCTCTATCCTTATTGTAGTTGGTATAACTATGTCCTAGCTTGGCCATGTAGTCATTATGTGCCAATATGGCTACCACACTATGTCTACATGTCTCACCATCTACAATATTTGCATGTGGGTCATGACCCACACTACATCATCCTCTCTCTTACTCTACACTCAAGGCGACCTATCATCAACCATATGGGGTAACCCAGATGGCTGATACATGGGAAGCCTATCATATATCAAATCCATCAATAATATGATCAATCCTATCAAATTTTTCCCTTTGACCAACACCTCATACATATCATGTACAAGTTAGACCCATATGATAGATTTGAGATCATATAGTACTCCCTCCTCAAGGTTCATCCTTCTCAAGGCTACCATAAATAATGGTACCTTTCCATTTGACTTGTGACATAACACTCACTATATCACAAGTCCTATCATAACCTACCAATATCATCTTTGATCCTGTAACTCACATGGCTAAGGCTCTCCTCTCCTCCACACTATCTAGAATACTTATAGTCACTAGTTCTCCTGCTATCAGTAGCCCTAGAATGGAATGCACATCCTCTAAAGTGATAGCTACCTCTACCACATCCCCATTCACATCCTATATGAAGGTGTTAGTCAATCATTCCCAATATCTAAGGAACATGACTAATAGATATGTACTCAAGGGAATCTTATACATATCAATTATCTTTTATAGGCTTACAAATACTAATCTAGCTCTATTTATTATCATCAAACACTCTAGTAGATCCAATATCCAACACACATCTACCAATATCTATAATCTAGGTCATCCATGTAATGAAGAAATAAAAAAAGGTGTATTAGATCCTCCATGTCATGTATAATCATAATACATTATTTTTACAATTTTAATTAAAAAACAAGACTAAATTGCTTTAAATTATTCATTTAAACCTATTATTTTCTTACTTAGTCCTTTTATCCCTTGGTCATTTCAAGCCATTCCAACCTTATTTCAACCTTTTGCACTATTTTTTATACCATGTTAGTTCTTTGGTTAACCTAGTTTGACCAAAATTTCCCTATTTTGGCTTGGTTGACTTAAAAATCTAAGTCAACTCTCTTATTTTCCCCTTCTTAATATTGCATTGTCATTCTATACTTTTTAGATCAGTTGGCAAAACTGTGTTAGGTTGGTAATCTATAAAACATATAGGGTCAACACATACTTATTGGGTCAGTAGTGTGGATTTTGCTCATTTTCAACCTACTGAGTTGACTGGGTTGCCCCGGTTGTTTTTGATGGCCAACCCCTTGTATTTTACTTTAAAAGTGCATTTTTTTAGTTTTATCCCTTATTCCTTCAAATCCATTTCCCATTGTGGTTTTTACTACCTATAAAATCTAATTTGGCTTCCTTCTGACATCTGTAAATGCTAAAAATTATTTTTTTCTAAAAATACACTTATTCAATAAAATACTCCAAAACTAGCTTAAGATTCATAGTTACATACCTATAGTGCACCTGTTTCCACTCTTAGAGCTCCTCCTCATCTAGCCTACCATCTCCTCGCCATCTTAGATCATTTGGTCTTTAGAGATCTTTTTCTCTCCTTCACAAGTCAAAATACCCAAATGACTTATTTTTCCCCCTATTTAAAAATTCAAAATTTTCAATTATTTACAAGCTGATTCTTTATTTTGATTATGTTTTTATTTCTACTCATCCATTTTACAACCTATAAAATTCTTGGAATTCATGATGATATATAGAATTGCTTCAACTATCATATGCCTATTTTCCAAAAAAATTGATTTTTTGCTAATTTTTCCACTAACTTTTATAGGTTTGCCTAATGTTCTTCACATTAGATGCCTTTAATTATCTTACAATCTACTTCTTTATATACAACATTAATGTAAGTAAAGGTATGCATTTTTTAATTATATCATTTCATTTATCTTATTTATTGCTTACTACACTTTACTTAGCATCAACATTATGTGTTATCATGTTTTATTTCCTAAAGTACCATCTTGTATTACACTTACATGACATTTGATGAGATTAAAGTGGGGAATATATATAAACATAATATTCTCAAATTTTTATCACTTATTGACACTTTGTATCTTGTAGGAACCTATTGAGTCTCAATCTCTCTAAGTGCATGCCTTAAGGGGTGCACTGAGAAAGGGGTGAGTAGACCATTGGTGAATCATAAGATTGTTTTCCCTTTTACCACTTTCCATATACACACTTGTATCTTAAAACCATTTAACATAATCTTATTCTTCTTATTGTTAACCATTCCAAACATTTGTCACTTATTTATCCTGTTTATTCTTTCCTTAAACCCCTTTCACCAGTTAACTATACTAGGTCAACTGGGTTGACCCTATAGATTTTTTAGCCTCTAATTACTATACAGGGTTGACAAGATGGACCTTATGCTATTTGGGGATTATTTTCACTCAAAGTATAGTTAGCCCTTCATCCAACCTAGCTCAAGACCTAGTGATTTATCTCCTAAAAACATATAGGGTTGACTGGGTCGACCTTTTATAGCCAGCATATTTAGAAGGATTTGGGGCAAGATCCACCTATATATATAAGTCTATTTATAACCACTTGATAATAGTGAAGTGAAGAATAATAAGTGTGAATGAACATCTACTTATTGACCATTCTACTTGATGAATAAAGCTTAGGGTTCCATACTTTCTTTGGAGATATGGGTCTTGTCTTTTGGAGAAGTATTTTAGATGCATAGATAGGTTGTGTAGCTTAGAGATTATTTGTATTTGTTATCCTTACATACCACAAAAATCTCTTGTAAATCACCTTGTCCAAGGGAGAGATTGAGGCTCGATGGGTTTGTCTTCAAAGGTAAGTATTCTTATCTTTATTTATCCTTTGTAAGAGTAGATATATAATACAGTTCTACCTCTCTTCCATCCATTAGGATTCCATATACATTGATTTGATTACATGTATTCTATGCATGTTTAGTTTATTTTATTTTTTTTCTAACCCTCACTTTGTGTCACAAGCTTTGATGTGCACTAGAATAGATTTACTTTCTTGTTTATTAGATATAGAGTGAACATTAAGTCTAGAACTCTTTTAGGGTTGTTACATGATTGTGTTAGACTATAACATTTGGAACCCTTCCTATCATGGTGTATTATGATATGTGATCCACTAATCAGGTCTATCAGATCCCCATATTGCTCATGCTCCCATTTAACAAATGTATTCCCAATCAAAAGTGTAGGTATGCTCTATCTTCTCTGATCCAAGATTTATTTATAGACATGATGCATTTTTGATTTCATACAAAACTCATATAAGGGTTTTTATGCCTCTTGCTCATGTTTACATAGCTTTTTATATTTTCTAATGCATGTACTAATACAAATCATCAAGCTTTAATATGCTTTTTTGCAAACACATTCTCTTAGAACTAGACTAGGCTTCTCAAGACACCTAGTACACAATAGTATATTACCTTGTACCATGATCCTGACCTGACATGAAAACCTCAGAGGAATAACTAGGTTGCCTTCAAATTTTATCTCATTAGAGAGACAAGAGGTTGCCTTCAAAATTTCTCTTTGTCATGAGACTTATTTGACACATATCATCTTACCATGCATTACCTCAACTTTGACCTTGACAAAATTGACATCTCTCTTAACTTTGATGTCAATGACAACAATAATGATTAAAAAATAATAATATGAATCATAACTCAATAATTCCTAAGCTAGCTTACTACATATACTTAGTCAACTCTCTTATCAATAAATGTATAGCACTATAATGGACCAATTAAGTTTATCAAGCCTTTGATAACATGAATAAATCACTATTTCATCCTCATAATCTAAAACCACCTTAAATTGATCATTATCTCATATTTTATACCTATTATACACCTATATCAGTTGGATCAATGTTTATGCAATAAGATGATTCAGGAAAATAGTATGCCATTTACTATATTAGTCATGCCTTGATAGATTATTAAACCCACTACACAAAGGTGGAGTGTGATTATCGTGAAATATAATTCACCACTAAAATTAATTTTCATTATATGATTTACCACACTATCCATGTCATTTATCATCTTGATCATCTTCACCACTTTTTCTCTAAGGATTTATTGCCTAGATATTGAATTAGAAAGTGGATAGTACTCATAATGGATCTTTATCTTCAAATAATTACTCTAAAATCATCTAATTTTTTTATGGCCCCAAATTTTAATATTTTTATATGAATCCTTAAACATTATGTTTGTCACATGTAAATCTGACTATTGTATTTCTTTGACCTAGCTAGATAATATTGATGGATTTTGATATGATGATATTTTGACTACAGGTTGATGGACATGTTATTTTTAATTTATTACACTTGATATATAATATAGTTGATGTAATTAATGTTTTTATTAAAGTTATATATCAGATTAATTATTATCAATTAGTTGTTGCTGATGTATATTTAGTGGTTGTAGGTACCTATATGAGTTAGGATAGATGATGATGTTGACACTTGGGGTATCAAAATGATTCTCAAGTAGTCGAATGAGTTTTGAAAAGTATACCTATGTTTTTATTTGGTCTCTTTCCATTAGACAATCTTATCATCTTCATTTATATATTCTTATTTTGTTTTCTTTATTTAGTCATACTATTGTTGGTTTATTATGTGATTACCATGTGGATTGGTCAGTTTAGTTTGTCTTATTTGAACTTTATGTTTCATACTTCTCTCTCTCTCTCCTACAAACTCATTCCCACCTTGAATTTCCTTAATTTGACTTGGACACTCTAGAGGGACTCACTTAGACCTTTCCCCATGACCCCTCTCTTAGACTATTAATTTGGTCACTTGGTGTGTGTTATTTTCTTAATTGATTCAAACCTTATGATATTTGAAATATTATATTTTATTATTATTTGGTTTTTCGATTTTTCTAGAATTGGTCATTTATGACCATTGAATTAATTATTTTGGTACATTAGGTACTTTGGAAGTTGGTTAGAGGCATTAGAGGGAGGTTTCTCTCTCCTCACATTCAAATCTAAATTCAATAGGGGGTATGGGTGAGTTAGATGGAAGGGAAAAAGTAGATGGAAATGGGTGGAAAAGATGCAGAGGGCAAGAAGAATGGGGAGAGAATAGAGAAAAATAGGTAGTTAGGGTTTCATCTAGGATTTGGGGTTTTTTTAGAGGGATTTTTGGAACTATAGATAGGAAAATAAGATTATTTGTAAACCTAGTTATAGGACCCTGGTTGCATTACTTTGGGATTTTCTTCACCTACATTGCTCAAGTAAGTTATTCTTGTGATTATCTGGATCTGATTATTTTTCCTTCAATGATTTTATAAAAGGAATATAGGATTATACATACTCAAACATGAAGTCATGAAACTTTAGACTAGGTATCCAACACCCAAGGGTTGAACAATATTGCCCTTTTTCATATAAACTTGCAAAAACATAACTCTGTTATTCTATATTTTAAATATAGTTATTATATAATGGCTTGGGTGAATGTTGTTTATCTCTGAGGGTTATCTATATTTTTTTAAAGGGTTAAATGTGTGTTCTTCCTTTACATGAATATCATGAATGTGTTTATATAAATTTACCATTGTTTCAAACCTTATTGTATATGTGATGGGTCATTAACCAGAATGAAATGTGGTGGGTTTACGATATTTGTAACTGTGTTGTTTTTTCCTTTTTGGAAATATGCCTTTAAATCCCTGCATATATTTTGATGATATTAAATAGATGATTTTTGGTTTTTATAAAAACCTTAATCATACATTAAGTGTTTTTATGTTGTTATATTTCATTTGAATTTTGTTTGACCTATGTATACTTTAATAGTCATCGTATCCTATTAATTACTTGCATGCTATTAAAGGGTTTGTTTTATAAATTGGTATTTTAAACATTGATTGGAGCATTAGTTTTATTATTTTATTCAAATGATTTTATCTCTATATGGTAATTTTATATGGGTTTGATTCCCACATTTAAATGTTGAACTAGTTATTTATGTATTTGAACAAAAGTATCTCTTTATATAGATGTCCAATATTTTGTTGAAAGATATTCTGTGTTTTATAAAACTATCAAAACCACATTGGGATATGGGAAAATCCTTGTTATAAATATTATCATAGACCAAATATTTTGAATTTTAAGTAGATCATATGGAGGTATTTGGTTTCTTTATGTAATTATTAAAACCTAATTTTTATATTCAAGGCAAATATGAGTTCGTGAGACCTTATGATGATCCCACAAATTAATTATATCAATTATTGACTTTTAAATCAATTTTTAGCTATGAAGGTTTCATAAAAACTTTATTTATCATTGTTGTCACTTTAGGGAATCATTAATATGGATTTAAGTCATGTTGAATTTGTTGACTAGTCTTATGTGTTGACTAGTGTAAATGAATGATTATTTTTGGAATGTGGCATTGTGCTAAGTATAACTTGCATTGGGTTATAATTTTAGTTATTATCATATTAAATGATTGTTTGAATTCTATTATTGAATAATCATCCTTTGACTATGCTTAAATATCTAAGTTGTAGTTGTGTACTTATAAACATGGAATATGGATTGGTAGTTGAGATGTTTAAGGCTAACGATATGCTTGGAGGTTTTCCAAGCATGATAGTATCAAATGTTATGGATATAGATCTGGTTATAAATCTGTAGTTATGACCTTCTTAAAAACCTATTATGGATTATCCCCACTTCCAAATTATATCAATTCCATTTACTTGGTTATTTATATCTCATCTTGGGATGATGTATTTGTTAGTCACTTGCCTATTTACAATTTTTTATTTTATTGAATCATCAAATGACTTGGGAACCCCGACTTACTCATAATCCCTTCCTAACCCCATTTGCCAAAACTATCATCTAATTGATGGATGGGTGGTAAGATCCAATAATGATTGGGATCATAGGGCTAGTTGGGAGGGTTTATTTGATATGGTCAAATTATGCTCACACTCTTAGATGATCTTATGGATAGACATGACGTATTGGTAACATTGTATTAAATGTTATTCATATGCTTCTTAATTTAGTTGTATTATTTTTTTCATGTAGTATGATTAGTGAGTGTATTTATAAACTAATTTCATTTATGTTATTAGTTATAACCTTATCTTGAAAATGGATCATGTTGAAAAAGGAGAAAAAGGCTTATAATGTTGATATATGGTAGATGCTGAAGTTTTACTTATATTTTCTAAATTTAATCATTTATATGTACTTGAAGTTTATGCATTAAATATTTAGAGAATTATCATTATCATTTTTATGTTTAGTACATTTTAGTATTAACATCTATTACATTAATGGAATCTATAGCTAATCCTATTACATGATTTATTATAACAATAAAATCTTTATATAGTCTTATAGAACATTTATATAGTCTATTGACATGAGTTTTATAGAAAATTTTAAAAGTTTTGTATTAGAACAATAACTTCATGATGAATTCTACCTTGAAGTAAGAGTAAATTTGGATAATGGGCCTATATAAAAAAAATTATAATTTTTATATTGAAATAAATGGCCTCGTAAGGCACAAAAATAAAAGTTATGTACCTAATCAAGTGGCTTGCAAAATTTTGTGCTAAAATAAGTGCATACAACACCTCACTATGCTCATCTAGGTATCATAAAGATGATACATGAGCAGAAAAGACTTTATTTTTGGCCTAGAATGAAGTTTGATGTCACTAATTTTATGGAAATATGCTTGTAATGTCAACACATTAAGGTTAAGTATTACCATCCTAGATGATTGGTGTACCCTCATGATATTCTAAGAGGAAATTTAGTTTTAATCTCACTTGATTTTATTATAGGGCTGCCTAAATCATGCAACAAACATGACACCATACTTGTGGTGATTGATAAGGCTAACAAATTTGGCCATTTAATTACTATAAATCTAATGGATGACACATATGTGTTTACATAATGTTTCATAAAGGAAGTGGTTAGACTACATGGCATACCTAAAGTAATTATTTTCAATCATGATAAGTTATTTAAATTAAGGTTTTGGTGAAATTTAATCACAACATTTGGAACATAGTTAAATTTTAATTCTTCATATCATCTAAAAATGGATGGTCAAATAAAAATCCTCATTCAAGTGTTTGAGGACATGATGATAATGTATGTCATAGACCAACAAATGAAGTGGAAAGATTATCTCCATTTGGTTGAGTTTTCATATAAAAATTCCTATCATTTTGGAATAAAAATGGCACCTTTTGAAGCTCTATATGGGAAAAAATATAGAACCCCACTTGGCTAGGATAGCTTGGAAAATAGAGATATTTTTGGCTTTGATATATTGTTAGAATATGATAAATAGATGAAATTAATATATTAAAATCTGAAAGTGGCATCCGATCAGTAAAATATTTATGCTAACCAAAAGAGGACTCCAGTGAATTCAACATGGGTGATAAAGTTTTTATGCATTTTAGACCATCCAACCACAGGAGGTATGATATTATAGATAATTGTAATGCTAATTTTTAGGCTACACAAATAGAAACCAGAGGTACTATTAATCAGTTTTTTTCCTTTAGCTATTCTAATTGACTTAGGTGAAATTTATAGTTTTATATCTTCAAATGCTAGTAAATAATGTAAAATTGAACCTATAATGATAAGACAAGGTTGGGAGGTTGAGTTTAGTACTAAAAAAAGGGTGCCTATTCTTGAATTCTTGGAACAAGCTAAAATTGACCTTGGCATCTTTAAAACCAAGGTAAATTTGTTTCTATCACCTTTGGGCTCATACAATATCATTATCAAAATGGATTGGTTATAAGAATACCAAACCATCCTTGATTGTGTTGGTAAAATAGTGAAATGCATTGATGACCTTAGGCAACTTGTATAAATGCAAGGTATTGAAGGTCTTGAAAGGTAAAAGACACTTTTATCCTTATAGATGAAAAAGGCTATTAGAAAGGGCTATAAGCTTTATGTAGTCTAGTTGTAAGAATTACCTAAAGACAAAGAACTAGTTCACCTATGTTTTCCTATTTTGAATGAGATTATGGATGTTTTTCTTGAAAATTTATGTGGATTTCCACCTAAGCATGAATTTTATTTTTCAATTAATATTATGCTTAGATCTACCCCTACATTTAAGGGTCCCTATCACATAAATGTGGCTGACCTATAGGAATTAAAGGTATAACTAAAATAACTTTTGCATAGTAGAATCATCTAACTAAGTGTGTCCCCTTGGGGTTCTCTGATTATCTTTGTAAAACAAAATAGAAAATTAAGACTATGCATTGATTATCTCTTGCTTAATAAAGTAGCAATCAAAAATTGATATCCCTTGCCAAGGATAGATGATTATTTTGATCAAATGAAAGGTGTAGTAGTATTTTCAAATATTTATTTAATATTAGGCTATCATCAACTAAGGATCAAAGAAGAATACATTCACAAAATAGCCTTTTAAACTGGGTATGGGGATTATGAGTTCATAGTACTGCCATTTGGCTTAACTAATACTCAAACGGTATATATGAACCTTATGAACAATGTGTTTTTAGATTTTTTGGATAAATTTGTGCTAGTGTTCCTTGATGATATTCTTATTTATTCCAAGAATGAATTTGAACATAATCAACACCTCCTTTAGTCGTACAAAGACTAAGACAACATAAGCTGTATGGAAAAATCTCTAAATGTGCATTTTATTAATCTAAAATTCATTACCTGGGCCACATTATTTCAAAAGATGTCATTATTATATATCTAGCAAAGATAAAATCCTTTAAAGATTGACTTGCTCTAGCTAATGTTCATGAATTACACAACTTCATGGGGTTAGTTGGTTATTACTGAGAGTTTGAGGAATTTTTTTCCAGCGTAACCCATCATATCACTTATTTTTAGTACAAAGGCAAGAAGTTTGTATAGACACTTCAATATGAAGAGAATTTCATAAAGCTAAAATAATTGTTAACAGTAGCACCTATACTTATTATTTTTGACCTGAATGGTAATTTTGAGGTGTGGGATGATGCTTCTAAGGAAGGTTAAGGAGGCATCTTGACTCAAGATGGTAAAGTCATAGATTATGAGTCATGTAAGATCAAGGATCATGAAAATAACTATACCATGAATGATATGGAGCTCGTTACCATTATCTATACTCTAAAATAATGAAAACATTTTCTATTAGGAAAGCCTTTTAAGGTAAAGTCTAATCACCACAACCTAGAATACCTGTTCTCTCAAGACAATTTAAATACATGCTAGTGGAGATGGATGGAATTTTTGAGTAATTTTGATATGGACATATCTTATGTCAAGGGTAAGTAAAATCATGTGGATAATACACTCAGCTAATGCATGTACCTTGTTACCTTGTCTATATTACAAGGAAATTTTAAAAGTGTTGTATTAGAACAATAACTTCATGATGAATTCTACCATGAAGTAAGAGTAAGTTTGGATAATGGTCCTATATCAAAAAAATATAATTTTTATATTGAAATAAATGGCCTCATAAGGCACAAAAACAAAATTTATGTACCTAATCAAGTGGCTTGCAAAATTCTGTGTTAAAATAAGTGCATACAACACCTCACTATGCTCATCTAGGTATCACAAAGATGATACATGAGCAGAAAAGACTTTATTTTTGGCCTATAATGAAGTTTGATGTCACTAATTTTATGGAAATATGCTTGTAATGTCAACACATTAAGGTTAAGCATTACCATCCTAGAGGATTGTTGTACCCTCATGATATTCTAAGAGGAAAGTTAGTTAAAATCTCACTTGATTTTATTATAGGGCTGCCTAAATCATGCAAAAAACATGACACCATACTTATGGTGATTGATAAGGCTAACAAATTTGGCCATTTAATTATTATAAATCTAATGGATGACACATATGTGTTTACATAATGTTTCATAAAGGAATTTGTTAGACTACATGGCATACTTAAAGTAACTATTTCAAATCGTGATAAGTTATTTAAATTAAGTTTTTGGTGAACTTTAATCACAACATTTGGAACATAGTTAAATTTTAATTCTTCATATCATCTAAAAATGGATGGTCAAATAAAAATCCTCAATCAGGTGTTTGAGGACATGATGATAATGTATGTCATAGACCAACAAATGAAGTGGAAAGATTATCTCCATTTGGTTGAGTTTTCATATAATAATTCCTATCATTTTTCAATAAAAATGACACCTTTTGAAGCTCTATATGGGAGAAAATATAGAATCCCACTTGGCTAGGATAGCTTGGAAAATAGAGATATTTTTTACCTTGATATATTGTTAGAATATGATGAATATATGGAATTAATATGTTAAAATCTTAAAGTGGCATCCGATCAGTAAAAGATTTATGCTAACCAAAAGAGGACTCCAGTGAATTCAACATGGGTGATAAAGTTTTTATGCATTGTAGACCATAGAAAAGTGCAATAAAATTTGGTAAAACTTCCAATCTAGCTCCATATTTTCTTAGGCCCTTAGACATTATGGAGAAGATTAATCCTATTGCCTATCAGTTAGCTCTTGTTCCTTCTCTATCAAGGATTTATTATGTATTTCATATTTCTTTGTTAAGAAAATACATACTTGATCCCTCTCATGTTTTTGACTAAAAACATCTAAAGGTCATGAAAGAGGAAAGGATCTAGCTAGAACTAGTGAGAATCCTAGTACAATAAATTTTGGTTCAATAGGACCCTCTAAGTGAAATAAGCGCTACTTGGGATGATGCACATCTTTTCAAGTAGCATTATGCCTAGCTGTTCGAATAGTTACCAAGATGACTCCCTTTTAATGGGGGGGCGGCGCGGCAGCGGGGGCGGAAGTTAAGACCCTTCCTTTTAATAATTTTATATGACTACTTAAACAGTATTATTATCACATGTATAACTAACTAGTGTATTTCTTTTACCTAACTACACAATGTTGATGGATTTTGATATGGTGATAATTTGACTATAGGTTGATGGACATAATATGTTTAATTTTCTACATTTCATGATATATGGTCTAGTTGATATAATTAATGTTTTTTATTATATTTTAGTATCGCATTACTTATTATTAATTAGGTGATACTAATGTATATTTGGTGGTTGTAGGTACCAATATGAGCTAGGCTTGATGATGATGTTGGCACTTGGGGTGTGAAAGTGATTCTCAAGTAGTCACATGAGTTTTGATAGGTATACACATGTTTTTGGTTGGCCTCTTACCATTTAATAGTTCTAAAATCTTCATTTGTGCAATATCATTTTGTTTTCTTGCCTTAATCATAATACTATTGGCTTTTTGTGTGATTGCCATGTATATTGGTTGGTTTTATTCCTCTTGTTTGAAATTTCCATTTCATACTTCTTCTCTCTCTCCCACAAACTCGTTGCCACCTTATCTTTGCTTAAGTGAGCCCCTTTCTTGGACTTAGACACTCCAAGGGGACTCATCTAGACCTCTCCCCTTGACCCCTCTCTTGGAATATTAATGTGGTCACTTGGTATATGTTGTTTTCTTAGTTGATTAAAACCTTATGATATTTGAAATATTATATTTTTATATTTTTTTTATTGTTTGGTTTTCAGATTTTTCTAAACTTGGTCATTTATGATTGTTACAGTAATTGGTTTGGTGAATTGTGTGTCTTTGGAGGTGGTTGATGGAATTAAAGGTAGGCTTCTCTCTCCTCACATTCAATGTTAAATTCAATGGGGGATATGGGTGAGTTAGATGGAAGGAAAATGATAAATAGTGGTGGGTGGAGAGGACATTGGGGGAGAAGAATGGGGAGAGAATGGAGAAAAATAGGTAGTTGGAGTTATTGGATAAGATTTAGGGTTTTATTGTAGGGATTTTTATAAATGTAGAAAGGAAAATAAGATTATTTGTAGACCTAGTTATAAGACCCTGCTTGCATTACTTTGGGATTTTCTTCACCTACATTGTTTAGGTAAATTATTCTTGTGATTGTTTGGTTCTTGTTATTTTTCCTTCAATGATTTTAAAAAATGAATATGAGATTTTGCATACTCAACCATGAAGTCATAAGACTTTAGGTTATATATTTGGTGCTTAAGGGTTGATTGATATTACCCATTTTTGCATTTAAACTTGCAAAAACATAGCTCTGTTATTCTGATATTTAAATATAATTTTTATATAATGGCCTAGATGAATGTTGTTTGTCTTTAAGGGTTCTCTACAAATTTTTAAATGGTTGCATGTGTGTTATTTATTTTCATGAATATCACATATGTTTCTATATGGACTTATCATTATTTTAAACCATTTTATATACATTTTGGGTCATTGACCAAAATGAAATGTGGTGGGTTTATGATATTTTCAACTATGTTGTTTTCTCTTTTTAGGCAATATGTCTTTAAATCCCTATGTATATTTTGATGATATTATATAGATGAGTTTAATTTTTTATAAAAACCCTATATGTACATTAAGTGATTTTATGTTGTATTTCCTTTGGATTTTTTTTGACCTATGTGTATGTTAATGGTCATCATACCTTGTTAATTAATTGCTTACTATTAAAGGTTTTGTTTTATAACTTGGGGTTTTAAAAGTTGATTTGAGGATTTATTTTTATTTTTTTATTAAAAGGGTTTTATCTCTATCTATTTATATTATATGTTTTTGATACATGCATTTAAATGTTAAACTAGTTATGTGTGCATTCGAAAAACATGATTTCTTTATATAGATGTGTATGTATTTTGTTGAAAGATTTCATGTGTATTTTATAAAAATTTCAAAACCACATTGGGATATGGGTGAAGTCCTATTAGAATTTTTATTTTACAGCAAAGGTTTTAACTTTTAAGTAGATCATATGGAGGTATGTGGTTTCTTTATGTAAATGTTAAATTTTGATTTTTAGATTCAGGAATCATATGAGGTTATGAGACCTTATGATGATCCCAAAAATCCATTATATTATTTATTGACTTTTAAATTGATTTTAAATTATGAAGGTTGCTTAAAAACATCAATTATCATTGGTATCACTTTGGGGAATCAATAGTATGGTTGTAAGTCATGTTGAATGTGTTGACTATTGTAAATGAATGATTATTTATGAACTATGGCATTGTGTTGAGTATAACTTACTTTGGGTTATAATTTTAGTTCTTATCATATTAAATGATTATTTGAATTTTTTATTTTTTGAATAATCATCCTTTGACTAGGCTTAAATATCTAAGTTGTAGTTGTGTACTTATAAGCATGGAATACAATTTGGTAACCAGGATGTATAAGGTTGACCATATGCTTAAATGTTTTCCAAGCATGGTAATATCGAACAATATGGACATGGATTTTTTTATAAATCCATAGCTATGACCTTCAAAATAACCCATTGTGGATTATCTCCACTTCCAATTTATAGAAATGTCATTTATTTGGTTATTTTTGTCTCTCCTTAGAATGATGTATTTATTAGTCACTTGCCTATTTACATTTTATTGTTTTTTTAATCGTACAATAGCTTGGGAACCCCAACTTTCTTAGAATCCCTTCCTAACCCTAGTTGTGAAAACCACCATCTAACTAATGGATGGAGTGGTAATCACTGTTGATGGTTAGGATCTTAAGGTTGGTTGGTAGGGTTTGTTTGATATGGTCACATGTTGGTCACACTCCTAGATGATATCATGGTCAGGAATGATATATTGGTAACATTTTATTATATGTTATTCATATGCTTCTTAGCTTAGTTGTATTATCATTTTCATGTAGTATGATTAGTGAGTGTAGTTCTAAAATAATTTCATTTATGTTATTAGTATAGTTATACTTGGCAATTATTGTATGCTAACCTTATCTTGAAAATAGATCATGCTAAAAAAGGAGAAA
Source organism: Torreya grandis (assembly GCA_037957365.1). Classification (NCBI taxonomy): domain Eukaryota; kingdom Viridiplantae; phylum Streptophyta; class Pinopsida; order Cupressales; family Taxaceae; genus Torreya; species Torreya grandis. The sequence goes on along the minus strand of JARHVA010002879.1, from coordinate 1,638,128 downwards.
AAGGCTTATAATGTTGATATATGGTAAGATGCTAAAGTTTTACTTATATTTTTTGAATTTAATAATTTATATATACTTTGGGTTTTTGCCTTGGATATTTAGAGGATTATCATTGTCACTTTTATGTTTATTACATTTTAGTATTAGCATCTATTATGTTAATGGAATCTATAGATTATCTTATTGCATGATTTAATATAGCATTAATTTCTTTATGTAGTCTTATAGAATGTTTATATAGTCTCTTGACATAGTATTATATGGTTAACCTGAGTAGAGACTTACTTATGCAAATATATCACTTATCATATGGTGTTTTAAGCATACAAAAGTATGATAGTTTAATTATCAATAGGAAATAAGTTACCTTGAAGGGATATTCGTTAATGAACTATCTAACTATTTCCTTTTGGTGTGTATATATATACACCAAAAGGAAATAGTTAGATAGTTCATCAATGAATATCCCTTCAAGGTAACTTCTTTCCTATTGATAATTAAACTATCATACTTTTGTATGCTTAAAACACCATATGATAAGTGATATATTTTCATAAGTCTCTACTCAGGTTATATATATATATATATATATATATAAGAGAGAGAATAATAAGCATACATACATACATACATACATATATGTATGTATGTATATATAAAAGAGAGAATAATAAGCATACATACATACATATATGTATATATGTATGTATGTATCCATGCTTATTATTCTCTCTTTATATATATATATATATATATATATATATATATATATATATATATATAAAGAGAGAATAATAAGCATGCATGCATACATACGTATGTATTTATGTATGTATATATGTATGTATGTATGTATGTGTGATTATTATTCTCTCTTAAATGATGTTTAACTATTGAGGTAGCATGAGTATATAGAAATATTCTTAGTGCTGATTTCAGCTTGCATATGAAATAATGGAAACAAGGTTCAGTTAAACATTATTCCTAGCATATGTGGGAAGCATGAAAAAAATTCTTCTTTACATTCCTTTGTCTTATATAGATGCATATTAAGGTATGTATGTTTACTTTTATGTAATATATTGTTGTTTTATTACCTTTCTTAGTTTCATTCTTAGTTACCTTACAGAAATTAATAAAAATTTGAGTTTATATCTATACTAAGACCTACCTAATATATGTATAAGTTGTATTAATTCTTGGAATGAATTATTCAACCTATATATGTATGGTTAGACTTCTTCTAATGTTGTGATTAAATAAAGTGATCATAAATTACTTATATTATGAAATATAATTTGTAGGTATCTTTATTTCCTAGGATTAATGTTATATGAATGAAATAAGGTTGAATGTGTGTATAATCTTCAATCATGTTGGCTGGAAATGAATGTATTTTTTTGTGTCATGACATGTTAAATCATTTTATGTTGAAATTTTTTCTTAAATGGAATTTTTATTTGGGTTCCACTCATTTAATGCATGGCTGAAATTTCTTGTTTGATTTAGATACTTGTTGATATCATGTGTATTATATATCTATTCATGTGGGAAAAATATTGATGTTCTTATACTTTCTATACTTATTCATGTTAAAAACATATAACTTACTTATTCATGATCATACTTTTGAATGATGTTACATGAATTTGGTTATTGTTTAAAGTGAATTTCTATTGTAATAAAGGGTAATGAATTATTTGTGTATTGTTCTTGATAGTTTTACTAAATAATCGTATGGCTGGAAATTCATTCCTTGTTATAATATTGTATGTGTTTTTGGCCTATGAATGGAAACTAATTGAGAATAATTTAAATATGGATGGGATGAATGTTTCCCTACTTTAAATATAATGGTTTGATTTAAAAATTAATATTAAAGGAATATATACTTGGTTGTAGCACACTTTCTATTTACATTAGTTCCTTACCCATATTAATTATAACGCATTGGATATTTACCAATATGGTACACTTTTTTAATTATTGTACTCTATTTTAGGCATGGATAAACTTTTTATGTGATTATGGGAATTTATTATAATCTACATGTGTTTTAATAAATTATTGGTTGATACTTATATGATTAGCATTTTAGATATTATACCTGAATGTCAAAATAGTATAACATTAGATCTTGTTCTCATTTCATAGACCAATTGTAACTAAATGACAACATAGGGTGTGTAAAGTTATTATTTTCAATTAGTCTAAAAGTAACCATTTAACCATCCTCGAGTAGAACCAAAACCCACTAAGGAGAGTTAGATATTTAATGAGGGTTAAAGACCTATAAATGGTCCTATGTGGGAGAAAACATGATGCATATGGTGCTTTGGACCTATCTATGTACTTATACACTAATATGCCCTGAACCCCATAATCCATCCTTTAGGCAACCTTCTTCCTCATAGCATCTTTTGTGAGTATTTATCCCTAGTAGATTATCTCAAATCACCTCCTTTAGTTTTGGTTGCATGTACATGAGTACACTAAATAAGTATCATTTGTTTTAGCAAGTTAGGTAATAGTTTTGACACGTAGTCCCAAACATACTTTGATATGCAATTCCAAAATTATTTTTTTGGGTTATTTCAAAAATCCATTTAATTTTTAATAAACTTATTGTCAGACATATACCAACTTAAAAACACCTTCAAGATAGTCTTACTGAATAATATGTCTTCTTAATTGAAGGTATTGATCATGTTGTTTCTATCATAGACTAATTCTAAAATTTAACTATTGATCTTGAGGCTGAAGTCCTCAAGGAGCCATAAATTGTTATCTCTAGACCTAAATCACATAAAAAAGATAATTTAGAATAGGTACCTAAAGTTACTGTTGATCTACATGAGGATACTTGGACACTCCACTTTGATTGAGCCAAGTGCCTTCAAAGAGCTAGGGCATGATGTATCCTTGACCCTTAAATGTCACTAATAACATGGTTGAATATGAATCTTTCATCGTTGGGATGAAAATAACCATATATTTATACATTCCATACTTACATGCCTTATGAGATTCAAAATGTATTTTTCACCAAATAAATGGAAATTATCATTGTAAAATTAAAAATCTTATTTCATATCATCAACTCATTTTTACTCTTGTAAAAGAGTTTTGATATTTCACCATTGAAGCAATTCCATGAAATAAAAATGTTATTGTAGACTCTCTTACTTCCTTAGCATTTATATTTCATCCTCATCAGGTACTACATGACTCATATTTCCTCATAAACATGAGTAAATCTCCATCTACTATAACACCTAAGGATGACTCTCTTGCTCACCACATCAAACACAACACCACTTGAAAATTCCTATGGTATAAATATATCATCAAAATCATTAATCCCCATACTTATCCTCAAAAGATGATTCTTGTGAAAAAACCAAAATCTAAAATAAATCTTTAAAAAATTAGTTAAAGATAGTTCTTATATTATCACAATCACAAAGGTACCTTAATTTGATATGTCACTCAATAATAACTACCTTATTTTCCAAGCACATGTGATAATTTCTAGTGTCCATTTTAGGGGACATGTTATAGCTTGAAAATTCATTGTATGTGATACCTATTAGCCCACTCTAAAAAACTATTCCATCATATTCCCAAAGAAGTGTTATATTTTTCAAATCTATGATGATCTTATCTAATCTCCTCTAGCCAAGATTTAAACTCCTAAAACTCCTTGACCATTATCTATATGGGGATTAGATCTTGTCAATATATTACCTAAATCATAATATGGTCATGTCTTCATCATAATCAAAATAGATTATTTACCAAGTGGGTATAATTTATGCCTTTTGTTAATGTCAATATAGTAACTATATCAAAATTCATCCCAAATCAAGTCATACATCATTTTGGAATTCCTCAAACCATCATATTTGAAAATGGTGGATAAATTTTTTGCATAATTTTAATTTTTTCACATAAATTCTTCATGTCATTTTTTAATTCCTCATACCATCATATTTGAAAATGGTGGGAATTTAAAAATCAAAGACATGAAGCATTTGTATGTGAAATTTGAAATTATGCACAATTTTTATTCACCCTATCACCCTTAGTGTAAAGGAAAATAATAATAAACCCAAAAAAATACTTAATAATATTTTTCAAAATACTAATAGATATCATCTAAATTGGGATATTAAGTTATATCATGCATTTTTTGCTTATCATAATACCATCATGGTAAGTCCATTCTATTTAATTTATAGATCTAAAGTTTTTTTTACCACTATAAGTAGAGTTTATCTCTTTTTTCATCTCTCTTCATGGTATTATTATTGAATAGGAGATATATGAAGCATGCCTTCATGGTTTGTATCTCCTTGATAAGTGATGCATGAATTCCTTATAACATAATCTTCAAAAAAAAAAATTGCATAACTAAACAACACAAAAATAAATTCAAACTCCATACTTTGTGTGTTGAAGACCTAGTGATGAAAAAAGATTACACTCATAAAAAATAAGGAAAATACACCCAAAAGTGGTGGGGTCCCTACCTAGTCAAACACATCTTTAGAATTAAAACTTATATATTGAAGAAAATCTAAGGACATATATTCAAAGAACTAACTAATGCCATGTGTTTGAATAATTATTTTTCTTAATTATTTTTTCTTCCTAGTTTCATTGTACATATGGTTTTCCAATTATTTTACATATTACTTACATGATTAAAGTTAATTTTATATATTATGTTGAGTTAAAATTTATTTTAGATTCTACTTTGGCTCTCTTATTTTAGGTTTAGAATTGCTTTCTCTACACACCTTTGAATTTGATTTAACACTATCCCCATTACCTATACTCAGTCCTTGGGTCTTTTGTCATTTTTACACATCTTGGTTTTTATTTTTTTGAGTTACATTGTCATGCCTTGGGAAATACAACCAAGACTTCCTCATAAACACTACTCCTTTTCTTATATTCATTTGATTTCTATAGTAAACCATTGTTTCCTTCATGATATTTTGGTCTATTTAATCATTATGACCACCCTTTAGTTCTTTTCTATAATTTATATGCTTCATTATATTATCCTAATTACACCTCTAAGCTTTTCAGTTTATGTTTTACATAGTAAGACCTAGAAATCAACTAGGCCCTCCTCACAAATGCCCATCATTTAGATTTATAAATTTATTTTTATCCCAAACTTATATAGGTGTCTTCTTATAAAGATAAGGTAATGATTAAGAGTAGTGTTTTCCTCACTTAGATTTAGGCATATTCTATTTGATGAAATTATATTAGTGTATCTTCATATCTTTCATCCACATTTTACCCTCTATTATGATGATGATTAATACCTATATGTAATTTTATCATCTTCCTTTATATATTTATTATGATTGGGGAAACCAAATAATTTTATGATCATTTCCATTATTTCCTATTTTTCATCTTCTTTTAATATCACTAACATCAGCTTTAATATTGCACTTTTTTCATAATTGCAAGTCTATGAGTCTTTTAGGCACCATGATCTTTAGGTTATCCTCTTCAGTGGATTAGTGTAAGCTCACTTTTGATATTCATATTTAAAACCCATGGTTTTTAAAAATACATATGGAGGAAAATAAAAATTACAAAAGAGTTAAAATCCATATCATAATGAAATGCAATGTTAAAATTAAAATCAAAACTTATAAAATCAAATCACATTTTAAAATGGCATACTTTTGTCACATCTCCTATTATAGTTGAATATCAAAATCCAAAGTTGGTTTCATGATATATCCAAGGTCCATTGGGGTGTGTTAGTCCAATAGAATAGGGAAGGATGTCTCATTTCATCATTATATAATCTTACATTCCAGTGTTGCCTACCTTCTCACATAAGTACCCAATCATCATAGTAGATTGGTGGAGTTGTAAGTGGTTATGAGGAGTAGGGAATATGTCATGCAATGGTAGGATCATTTTATTTTTCATACATTATAACCTTCATGATATGATATTTATACCTTAATAGTTATCTAAAACTTATGGTTTCTATGTAGGGTTTTCTAGGTCCATTAATGTTGAAACTTTTTAGTCTTGACAACATGATGAGAGTGTCTTATTTCTGATAAATACCATATTTTCAACTTGGTGATGCTTTTTTCCCTCTCCATTATTTCATACTTGACAGGTAGGTTTCTTTATAAATCTCTCAAATCTTATTTACTTCATATTCTCCATCTCTTTTAGATATGGTAGTAATATGGGAGCTTTATATTTTCTATCTTTAGAATAGAAGTTGCATCTTTGATTTGTTTTGAGATGGTCTCTTGGAAATTTCCTTTTCTTCTTAGGATTTATCTTTTAAATGTTTCAAAACTTGAGTTTTATTTTTTTCAAATCCATTAAATCTTGTTTTTCCCTTTAATTCTTTCATGTTTCACATCATTTTCTTAATATGGTTTTATACTTTTATTACATTGATTATTTTTATCAGAAATTACTTTTGTGTCCTTTATTAAATTTGGATTATTAATTATCATATTTTGGATACATTTTTTGGGTTTTTAAGTTATAATTAGTCCTATAAGTTTAACTTATATATTTTCCTTTATTTTTATTTGATTCTTTGGATTTTATAGTTTTAAACTAGCCTTATAAATCTCATCTTGCCAATTTTCCAAGTGATTTAATGATTTTTAGATTTTTTAATTGTACATCCATATATTTAACATCCTACTTATGCATTTATTTATTTATCCATTTTTATCTTTGTATCATTAGGGATTCTCAAATTCATGTAATTTTCCCTATATAATCAAGAGTATGTTATGCACATGCACCCATTCAATGAAAAAGGTAAGTTAATGTATGTATATGTTGCTTTTAGTTATTTATTTATAAATAATTATTTTAGTATTTATTTTCAATTATAATTTTTTATTTATATAATGAGCTTCAAGTGGGGCATATTTATATACATAATATTTTTATTTATATCACTTTATTGATACTTTCTATTGTAGCAACTTGTTAACCTATCAATTTGGTTAGGTGGATGCCCTAAAGGGTAAACCAAGAATGGATGGGATCAAATCATGGTAAATTTTGAGAAATATTAGAATTATATCATATTACACCATCACTACTATCATTTTGACCCCCTTTGAGTCTTTACCTATATTTTCCTCATGTCTACTTCCCATACATATATTTTATCTTCTATGTATTCTATGGTATTTGTCTACTTGATGCCATCTATTTTGTGACTTTATCCTTCCTATATTTTATCGGTTATCATAATAAATTTATAATTTTTCCTTATAAATTTTTTATTGTATCTTCTTAGCTAATACCATACTCTATCAGTTGACATCTTTCAACTACATTGACTTGGATGATATAATCAGCTTAGATTTTAATGTTAGTTATGGTATTAAAATAGTATATACATGGGTCATATTTCTTTCCTAATAATATATGTCAAAATCATTCACTCTAATTATGCTCACATTTCTACCCTAAATAGTATTTGGGAGAGTTATTGGTTGAGAACCATATCTCATAGGTATTGTATTTTGGTGTCATTGAAACTTAATAGGAGTAATAATTTTGAGTTCCTAACTAAGTATATATATGCCTTCACCCAATTATTTGAGTTTTTCATCCTAAAAAAATTATTGTAAATCTCCACTTGAGCTAAAGTGGTAGATTGAAGTGTCAATGGGTCAACCCTAAGCTAAGTATTCCTATCCCTATACTATTTCCTTTACATAACTAATATATTGGATATTGTTTATTAATTTATGGATTATGTTTGTATGTTTTCTTAGGCTATTCATTTTATCAAATAATTTCATTAGATATAGGATTTCTTATTCTTTCCATTTATCACTAATCCACTTGTCCATGTATACACAATATTTATTTGATTAATATTGAAAGGATAGTTGTATAGCATTATAACCCATACATATAAATTCAATACTAATAAACTAATCACGAATTATATTTAAAGTACATAAAATGTACATGTAATATCCTTAATATAACCATAATTTATTATTTTAGAAAAAAATAAACCAATAAATCATAGACAAGAACTTCATTCTCATGCCTTCACAAAAATAAATTGAATATAATACAATAAAAGTAATCCCTAGTTACACAATTTCACAAAAAGTAGTATCATCCAAAATAGAAAAAGATTTAACATAAAATTTTGTTCACTGAGAGTGAAACTATACAAATTAATAAAACATGGTGCAAACATTATTACAAAACTTTCCAAGAATGACATAACTATCAAAGTCAAGTCCAAAATCCACTATATTTTAAACAAAACAATATATCCAAAGTATAGTGGAATAATTACTCCACGTACCCTAATAGAATCTCATTCATGGAACTAACGTAAACCATAGTGATCATGCCCATAGGTTTTAGTCATAACATGGCATAATAAGAAGTTTATAATATAATATTCATGAAAAAACTTCCATTTACTTCTTAATCATAAAAATAATCATTATACCCAGGTATGGGTCTTCAAAATCATACAAAGATAGTCACATACAATCCATAGACTTTAACTTATTCATTACATTCCAATCAAATTATGATAATGCATAGTTCATGTACTCTTATCCTAGAATGATAATGTACAAGTAAAAAATTAATAAAGAGCAAAAATTAAATGGGGAAATTTTTACTTATACCCACATCAAACACAATAAGGTATCGATAATGCTACCAACTCCAAAAAAGTAGTTAAGAAAAATAAAGTAACCACCATTATCAATTTCTCAACACCACTACCCTAAATTTAGTGTTTTCATAGATATAAATCACATTAAGACATTATACATAATCACTATTGTTATTAATTTTAATTTAAACTAAGGAATTACTTAGTGTAACATATAACCATAAAATAATTATTGTCTACATATTAATTATAATTGAAACAAAACCTTATGAACATTCAATTAAAAATAACAATGTAAGTAGATCAACATTTATCCTTAATATTTATACATTACCTTAAAAAAGATACTCAAAGTTGAAATAAACTAAATTTTAAAGTCAATAAGAGTTATTTAATGCATGCATAAAATGATTAACCTAAATATGGGTCAATATCATTTAATGCAATAATATAGATGAATCTGAATTCAATATTTCAAGGTAAACATGGTTGATATCTCATAGTTGATCTAAATACTATATTTTAACCTTAAACAACAATAAATACACATAATAGGGAATGATTTACTTTGTGTTCATTTTATTTCATATAACAACATAATGCAATGTTAATAGAGGCTATTCATGATACAATGGCAAACATATAATGCTAGTTGCCTCAAAAATTCATTTTCACCTTAAGGGTTTTCATACATGTTGAATATTACAAAAATAAATTGTGAAATTCACTACTATTATTAAAACTTATTGAATTAATCAAATTAAATGGTATAGATTTCAACACAATATAGAGAAAGTTTAGTCCTAGCATTTATTCATTATGTATTGTAATATGATGGTAAATTCAATGTAGCAATAATATATATAGTGATTGAATGAGTAGTTATTATTATTATTATAATATATATATATATATATATATATATATATATATATATATATATATAATAACTACTGATTCAATCCCTAACCTAATATTAACATTTTATCACCATTAGGAAATAAAAATTGTCACTATTTTTATCATCCATCAATGCACATAACTATAATAAATATTTCCATATGTCAAAATACCCCTTTAGAGCTTACACATAAAATTATCCAAATTAACATAATCTTGTGTCATCAATCAATACTTATGAGGTTACTAGTTCTAAGAAGAAATATAAGGTTTATCCCAGAAAATTATGACATTAATTTCTTATGAACCCATCCCTAACATTACATTTAGTGTACAACCCTTCAATTACTACTATAATGAAATATTCAATCTTACAACCAATCATACATTAATGCAATTTAGAATCACAATATTTTTAAAGCCTAAATCTTCTAATAAATACTAAAATTTTATATAAGTAAAATTGATTTTTTATTTATCTAATCAAATTACATGGTGTTCACTCTTATGGCATAGTTTCCTAGTCTGAGAGTTCCATCATATCTTTTACCAATAAACTATCCATAGAGATCCAAGCATACCATCCAAGATCATTCATTCAAAAGATGAAATATAATAATTGCATCCATATTTCATTCATTACTATTATATTAACTCAATGAGTTAATTTTATTGAATAATTAAGTTTTTTATTCATATAAGTGATTGAGTTATCTAAACTATATTATCAAAATATAATACAAGCCAAGGGCTATTAGATAACATTCCCTTAAGTCAAATGCAAATAACATTTATAGAGTGGATCTTCAACTTAAATACTACATGTAAATCAACATAGTCTAATTTTTATTGGTCTTATCATAATGATAATAGGTTTATAATAATACAAATTCAATTCCATAATTATACTACCATAATTTTATAGACCACCATCATTATAGTCTAAAAAGAGAGATGTGACTACACTGCATTCTTTAACACTAGTAGCAACTTATATGATGTTATTCAATATAAGATACATAATGGTAATTGAATTAAATTTTAAAAAATAAAATGAAAAAAAATAAGGTTTGACTTCTTATAATAGAGAAAAGCTTGGATCCTACAACTTTGGAATGGCTTCCATCCTATACTAAGGCATAATAAATAAACAAAGTTATTTTAGCATAAACTGAAAATGTTATCTCTTTCAAATAATAATTTTCAATGAGCAATAGAATTTTGAATACAATGAGGTAAGCCTCATATGAAAAAAAAATAGTATATAATTATTTAATAAAATGTATACCGGGTACTTCTATTATTAGATCGAACATATTCTTTCACATTCCTTCATCTAATATAAATATCACAGATAAAATAAATATACTATCTAATATTTCAAGAGGCGAGAGCCATAATATGTTTTTCCATGTAACATAAATAATAAGGGTTAAATAATAAAAAATAACCAAAGAACCATTATGAAAATCCATGCACTATCTCTTAAGGATTAAACTATTAATAGATTAAGACCATTCATAACATGTGTTTTATTCTAGGAGGAGAAATTTTATCCTAATGTCTTTGTATAATTAGCATCATGAACATAAAATAAAATAAAAAACAAAAAATACACATCCATTTAATAAAAAAATATAATCATTTAAGCACTATGGTATGCCTAGAAAGGAAAAGGATCAAAGTTTCCATAAGCCTTGCTAAATCCTTGCACTGCCTAAATAGGGGATATTCATGAATATACTCATTGGAGGCTCATTAGTCCTTCCAATAAAATATTAGAATATAAATTTGAATATAAATCCAAACACCCAAAAATGAGAACTTATCAAAATATATAAAAATTAAATTATAAAACATTATGAAGCATTCTCTATATGGAATCAAACATCTATTAATAGTGCACCAATGTCAAATTAGTAGTGAGCATAATATTGAATAAATAACCAAAATTTAATACTTATTATTTTGAAATAGAAATATAAGGGTAAAGTTATTTATGTTTTAATGCAACTAGGTTTTATAAATTCACATAGAAAGAACTAAAATGGCTTATAGATGATTACATAAGTAACTATAGTTCTATACTATTTCCAAGGGATCAATTAAAGGACAGTCTTGTTAAATTTTAATTTATCCATTTTAAAAATGGTATTCAAATAAATAAATTGTTTATGAAGAGTGGAAGTGACAATAATAAATCCCCAATATACCACATTATAGTGTATATACCCATTTACACATTTTGATGCCTATGTATATGAATTTACACAGTGATATGAACATACGAAAAACATTCATGCCAAAAAAATATTATTATGGATTGACACAACATCTAATGATCATAAAAATAAAAAATGTGATAGAGAATAAAATTCCTAAAAATCAAAACACTTCACATTCCCTTGTTCCCTCCTCCCATCGATGCTTTGCTTTGAGCATCATATTTATCATTCTTCCTTTACAATTTCATGATCTTAAAGATTAAGTCATGATAGAGGGGTGGTAATTTAATTCATGTAGTGGATCTATAATAGGTTATAGGATTTCCCAAGCCCTAACCCATCCATATATATTCTCCATGATCCTTTTTTTATTGTTGAGATTATGTTTTACAAGCTAGCAAATGCCTAGTTTACGATTTCTATGACTAATATTTCAATTAATCATTAACACTTTTTAATAATAATGATAACTTATTTAACATAATCAAAAAATATCTCCAAGGTCAATGATTGGTGAGGGGTGTCTCCACCTTAACCTCGACATGCCATGAACATTTACATGCATCAATTACATAATAACATTGATAATCAACAAATTATTTGAATATGAGTTTAAATAAAATGCTAACATTTATGTGCATAATGCCACATTAACACATTATTTAGGCCATACAACTAACATTTATTTAAACCAATAAATTTAGGTGATTTACAAACTAATTGTTCCTTAAAAAACAAATTCATCCAAATAAACAATGCTTTCACCCAATGATGCATAAACAAACATGATAACATAGTGCAAACCGGTAATAACAAAAAAATGAACAATAATAGGACATTGGTCAAGGTAATACAATGAGAAATTTAGTTTAATTTTAAATATATTATGTTTATTATTCTATCTATGACTAATTTTCATATGTGACACTTTTTTATAACATGGAGCTCATCATATATGCATTTTATACCATAACACAAGTGATAGTTAGTCATGTGCCTAATGAAATAGATCAATAATGTGCACAACAACCCATATCATATGAATCTTAGTTTCTATCATCCCTTGAAACTATAGGACAAAAAAAAGGATATGACACATTTTTATGTCAAGATAAACATGGTTTCAAATAGAATCCACACCATATTCTAATTTCATAATATAATATTTTATTATCAAAATAAATAAGAAATGTGTTTGAGTGCACTTTTATGTATTCAATGTGTTTTCTTGAAGTGGTCATCTCAAATCAAAAATTTAATAAAAAAATATCATAACTATATTTATAGACTCTAATTTATATATCGAGGATAAATTATCATCTATTTACACTCTAATTATTTCTGATATGGATAAATGCTTTTGAAACTAGAGATATGAACCATAGGTGAGGGTTTTACAAAGGTCCCCCAACCTATTACAAACTTATATAAATATTTATTATTTACACAACACATAATAGAAGTAATAAACTAATCCACTCAAAAATAGATCAAATAGAAACAAAGTTAAATTGCATCCCATGATGACCCCATGTTTGATCTATTTTTCTCTTAGATATTATAATTAGATGTATTATAGGTTTTAGGGGTCAGTATAAGTCCATAGGTGGAGGTTAGATGGTCTCAAAGTGCATAGAATTTGAATCACTCATTTTCCCACCAAAAGTCCCTACTTAAAAATTCAAATGTTGTTAAGCTTTGTAAAATGACTATGATGTATTTTTATGAAGGTGACAAATGTATTAACATTCCTAGAGGTTTTAGATAACATAGGAGGTCTACTAAAGGGTCATTGGTCTATATTTGTGGTCTTATATGTCATATTGTGTAAAAGAAATCAAGAAAATGCAATATTTGAAGAGACTTATACATGGGAAACATCCCAAGAAATAGTTATGCACATATTTAGGAAGTGCAGAGTTAGTTTTAGGGAGTTAGATTGATGTCCCATTTAAATACATGAAATTATAGATATTTAACAAGTTTTTTATGAAGAACATGAAGTTAGTAATCTTTGTTGTCATGAATGCATGAACTACAGACCCTCTTTAGTGGTCAATTGTTAATATTGATTGTTGATTGCATAGTTTCATTGATGTAATAATGGAATTGATAGTTTTTATTAATGGTGATGGAATTTTGTGCATTTTGGTTTGAATAATAATATTGAAGACATAAAGAATAGATAAAGAAAGATACCCCTATTCTTAAAGAATATATACATTCTCTATCTAAATGTGAATTGATATGTCTACAAGAAACCTATTTTCAACATTGAGGAATCAAGATATTTGTCAAGCCTATTTAAGTAAGATGAAGTTTTTTGTTTATTATGTGAATCTATGAAATCTCAATTATTTACAGGAAATCCCCTAGATTTATATCTATGAGATGATAAGCCATGTTTGATTCATGATTAGATCAAGTTTGAAGGTTTTGCATTGTGAGGACATTACGAAAGGAAATGGAAATCATCCAAGGATGTTACTAGTTTATATTTAACTTTTTAAAGGTTTTAAGTGGTAAAAACCATGAAGAATCCTTGGAACCATAGATATCTATTTTGTAATAACCTTATTTCTATAGCAAACTTCTTTGGAAAGGCCTCTGTATAGGTGTTTTGAGGGAAAGAATCAACTTTTCATTGATTAAAAAATGTACTAGCGTTGAGGTAAGTCTCATGAGTGTAAGTAATACTTCTATGATTATTTTGTTACATTTATAAAGTGCAATGTTTAGTACAAACCTATAGATAATCTCAGTTAGTACATAGTCAAGTGCATCTTGATTTAGAAATGTATGACAGTCAAATGAGAAGAGATATTTGATGATTGGAGAATGTGGTAAATATTAATATAGATAATAAAAATCCATTTTGAATCCGTGAAACCCTTTGAATCATTCCTAATAGATTTATATGTGTTCTCAGGTCAGACTGAGATTAAGATAACCCTAACCTAGGGTTTTTAATGAATAGGAAGATTACATCATCCATTTTTATTGAAACTCTATGAAAATCTTAAGCACAAAGTATTTAAAAATATTTTAGGTTTTATTGTATGTAACTATGTATAAGTATTTTGGGTAAATAGGGTTTGAAAGTTGGTCAAAAAAATGAGTTGGAATCTAAAATTGCATACTTAGATAGAGCTTGATAAAGTGTATCATATTAAGTTTTAGATTTCTAATTGATGAAGGTATAGTCTGTAAAGATACAAAAAAGTCCATTAAGAGGGATATAAGGACTGAGACAAAGCAGGAAGAATTGGGGAAAAGGTATGAGTTGGTGATTGAAATGTGTTTGTGAGTATTGGAAGGTATTGTTGAGAGATGAATGGGATTGAGAGAGTAATTAAAAACTTGACAAACAAGTTCAAATCATTTTGAAGTACAAAACCAAGGTAAATTTAGTAAACCATTGAATAAGGAGTAAGTCCAAGAATCCAATGCAAGGGAAGTTGACATAGAAACAAGGTGTAGAGTTAAAGTGTTTTGGTATTTTCTCTGCATTATTTTAAGATCAAAGATAATAAATATTATTGTGGATTTTTTAAAAGATTAACATGTGTTTTGAAGTGCAATGGAGGACAAGTAACTAGGTGCAATGTTCCATGGAGATAGCTATTAGAGATGAGGAAGATTTGGTTAGAATAATGATCCAACCAATTTCTCTATTAGTGATGAGGATGGAGGATATTGAAGATACTCTTACAAGGAGAGAATAAAGACAAGAAAGAGAAGATAGGTAGTAAGGTGAGGCAACGCCTTTACAAGAAAGGATGAATGAGAGAGAGAATAGAGAGGTGGTACAAGTGCATGTAGTAGCTTAAGAGGTCATGGGATAACACCATGCAAGAGAGATTAGACCATTTTTAGGTCACATATTAAGAAGGGATTAAGTTCCAATGAGATAAGGACCAAGACATAGATTTCAGGGGCATTGCTGGAATTACCATAGAGAAAGACACATGGTAGTAAAGTATCCAATAAGTGTGAGCAATAGTATGAAACAATAGTAGAGAGATGTGAATGAGGATAGAAGACAAGAGAGGAATTAATCAATACTTATAAGAAGAGTACTATTACAATAGAAGCAAGGCATGGAACCATTTCAAGGAAGAAGCCTATTCATGAGTAGATGCAAGGCCCATGGTAGGGTATGTAATTTAGTCATTGATGGTGGTAGTACTAATAACATTATTTCTTTGGATATGGTGTAAAAGTTGAGATTGAGAAGTATGTTACATATATAACCATAAAAAATTTCATCGGTTTAGAAAGGTGGTGAGATATTGATAAGTGAACAAATTTGGGTTTATTTCAAGATAGGAGAATATAGAGATCAAGTATTATGTGATGTTTTTCCTATAGATGTGTGTCACTTGTTGTGATGGATGACATTGTAATTTGATAAGCATGCCATACATGATGGTCAAGACAAAAAATATACCATTAAGTAGGATGTAAAATCATATAGACTTATTCCATCAAAAGGAGAAGAAGAAGGGAGAGATGAGAGGCTAATGATGATGTTGATAAGGCAATGTTGGAGTAGAACTATAGAGAGTTTGGGTTTGGTCAAAGAACCCAAGGAAGGAAAGAAGGTGAGTTATAATAAGTTAGTTGATTTAAAAAGTGAAGAAAGTAGGTTGGCAAAAAGTATTTGTCAAAAAAAGAAGAGGATAGAGATCCAATGGGAGTGCTTAAGAGAGAGGATGGTCAAAGCAAGTAGGGCAGCCAAGAATATGTGAAAGAGGATAGTAGAATAGTGTAAGATATTATAGCCAAGATAGATTAATAGTGGTTTGGGATGAACAACCTATAAGTGAAGAGGAAGCTAGAGGTTGAAATGTGTGATAAGGTAGCACATGATAAATCCATGAGGGCTTCAAATATTTTTTATAATATGTTGTTTAGTGTTGAAGCTGTAGGTAAGGAATAAGCAGTCAAAAAAGTGGTGGTAGATGAAGATAAAAGTTTGAAAAATAATCTTGAACAAGATAAATTTTAAGGAATGACAAAACCAAGAAATGAGGTATTGAAATAAATCATGTAGACCTTGAATGTGGAGGATAAAGAGGGTAGTAAATCTATTGATGTACAACAACAAGTTAAGAATGTACATAAGAATGGAGTAAGAAAAGAATAAGCACAAGTTGTGTATGAAGTGAAATGGATATATAAGAACCATGGGTTAAGGAGGAAGATAGCATACTTATATTAGTGGTTGAATATGGAGCTAAGGATATGGTGAATCATTTTGAAGAGGAAGAGTGTCATGCATATACAAAGCAAGAAGAAGATGTCAACAATTATGATTTGTTTAACATTGTTGCTTTGTGTGAAGGTATGTTAATTGAGAAGGTGAATCAAAGGATGCCTAAATGTGGGGCCCAAGAGCATGTTCATCTTTATGATAATTAATTTTATGAAAATAAATTATATGAGGTGTTCCATTACTTCCCATCAGTAACATATACCAAGTGCAACATTCAACACATGTGGCAGGGATTCTTCTAGATTGGTAGTGTGATGCAGGGGCATCCTATGATCACCCCAAGTATGATCCATTTTTATATTAAATAGTATAATTAGATGTTTTGTATATGATAAATGTTAGTTTAAGTACATAGTTAATGTCTAATTGGTCTCAAAGTCCATAGAATTTGAATCGCTCATTTTCCCACCAAAAGTCCCTACTTGAAAATTCAAATGTTGTTGAGCCTTGTAAAAGGACTTTGATGTATTTTTATGAAGGTTTAAAATGTATTACCATGAATAGAGGTTTTATATAACATAGGAGGTCCACTAAAGGGTCATTGGTCTATATTTTTGGTCTTATATGTCATATTGTGTAAAAGAAATCAAGAAAATTCAATAAAAATAAAGAAAATGCAATATTTAAAGAGACTTCTAGGTGGGAAACATCCCAAGAAATAGTTATGAACATATTTAGGGAGTGTAGAGTTAGTTTTATGGAGTTAAATTTAAATCCCATTCAAATACATGAAAGGAGAGACATTGAACAAGTTTTGTATGAAGAACATGAAGTTTTAAATCTCTGTTGTCATGAATGAATGAACTATAGACCCTATTTAGTGGTCAATTATTGATATTGATTGTTAATTGAATAGTTTAATTGATGTAAATGGAATTAATAGTTTTTATTAATATTTATGTAAGGTTGTGCATGTTTGTTTTAATAATAATCTTGAAGAGATAAAGAATAGACAAAAAAAGATACCCCTATTCTTAAAGAATATATACAGTCTCTGTCTAAATGTGAATTGCTATGTCTGTAGGAAACCTATTTTAAAGATTGAGGAATAAAGGTATTTTTCAAGTCTATTTAAGTTATTTTAAGGTTGTTTTTTATTATGTGATTCTATGAAATCTCAATTATTTACAGGAAATCCCCTAGATTTCTATCTATGAGATGACATACATTGTTTAATTTATGATTAGATCAAGTTCACAAGTTGTGCATTATGAGGACATTAAGAAAAAGAAATGGAAACCATTCAAGGATGTTACTAAGGTTATATTAAACTTTTTAAATTTTTTAAGTGATAAAATATATGAATAATACTTGGAACCATGGATAGTTGTTTTGTAATAACCCTGTTTTTGTAGCATACTTCATTGGAAAGGCTTTTGTATAGGTGTTTTAAAGGAAAGAATAAAAATTACATTGATTAACAAATGGATTGGAATTGAGGTAAGTATCATGAGTTTAATTTAATTTTATATGATTTTTTTTATTTTTATAAAGTGCAATGTTCAGTACAAACTTGTAGACAATCTCAGTTAGTACACAATCAAGTGCATCTTGATTTAGAAACGTATGATAGTCAAATAAGAAGAGATATTTAATGATTGGAGAATGTGGGGAATATGAATACAAAACATAATAATCCATTTTTAATCCTCTAAACCCTTTTAGTCATTCCCATTATATTTATATGTGTTATCAGATCAGATTGAGACTAAGATAACCCTAATCTAGGGTTTTGAAGGAATAGGAAGATTACACTATCCATTTTTATTAAAATTTTGTCAAAAGCTCAGGCACAAAGTATTTGAAAATATTTTAGGGTTTATTATATGTGATTTTATGTATAACTATGGATTCTGAGGACTGTTACCATAAGAAACCCTAAGAGACCTAATAGGGTAAACATTGGCTAAAAGAGGGTTTGAAAGATGGTCAAAATAATGAGTTGTAGTCTAGAAGTTCATAGTTGTATATATCTTGAAAAAGGGTATCATATTCAAGTGTTTTATTTCTAATTTATGAAGGTGTAGTCCATACACATCCATAAAATTCCATTAAGAAGGCTGCAAGGATTGAGACAAAGTAGGCAGAGTTGGGGAAAAGGTATGAGTTGATGATTGAAAAGTGTTTATGAGTCTTGGAAGGTATTGTTGAGAGATGAATGGGATTTAGAGGGTAATTAAAACCATAAAAAAAAAATTTAAATCATTTTTATGTACAAAACCAAGGTAAATTTAGTAAACCATTGAATGAGGAGTGAGTCCAAGAATCCAATGCAAGGGATGTTGAAATAGAAACAAGGTGTAGAGGTAGAGTGTTTTGGTATTTTCTCTACATCAACATTCTACCACTTCCTTGGTTGTTTCCTTGATTCAAATTTTTATTTATTTAATTCAAACAATTTTGATGTCCATTAATTATTTAGTATTATTTTTAAATCTCATGGTTTTTATTCAGTTGGTACTTGGCTCTAGGTTCAGTGATCTAACTCCCTATTTTTAAGGTATCCTTGTTTCCCTTTTCTCTATTTCCATATTTTTTCCCTCTTCCATCTCCTTTATTTATTTTATCTCTTTTCTAATTATAAGACCTCCATACTTCTCTAAATATTATTCAACAATTTTAGTTCTTTCTTTAATTGATTCCTTTAAGCCTTTCTCCTCCATTTTATGCATGACCAACTTTCTATTTACAAAAGGGTCTTTTATTACTGAAATATAATGGACCTCCCTAGAATCTTCCTTTTATTTTTCTTCATTAAATACTAATTTTAAATTTTTACTATTTTCCATTATTTCCATAATAATATCTTCTAAAACTATTACTTTATAGTTTCTTCCCCAAACATGTTACATAACTTTATTTTATGTATAATTTTTGGGATCATGACCAAATTCTTCACATTTGGTACATATTTATTTAGATAATTTTTATTCAATTTGTTGGGTCCAAACTCTATAAATATATTATACTTTATGGAGTGTGGAAGAGTTATATTTTGGGACTTATTAACACATAACCAAATATAAATGAGTTTCATTATTGAATTAGTTATTGTGTTAATAGCTACATGTTGACCAATTTCTTTCACTATTCAAGTAGTATTTCCTCCTTCCAAAAATTTAGGGATAACCTAGTAATCTAACCCATATGGGAAGTAATTTAAATGTCTCCTTGAGAGATTGAAAACCTAATCTCTAACTTTTGAGAACTAGGTTGGATTTACCCAATAACAATAGTTTCCCTTGTAAAAATATGGAGTAATATACATGGTTGTGAAATTAAATCATGAAAAATCCATTGGCCATGGCTAAAATCTCAATATGGATTTTTGTCTTCCATTTCCTTAGTGTCCATTATTTAATAAGTTTTTATTGGGGTAAAATATCCATGAATTTACCTATCAGGATATTTTATAACTTTAAACTCACCCTCTTAATTATCTCATATGGGATACACATAGAGACTTATTCATTCTTTACAAAAGGATTTAACACTTTAAGTCCTAAGTTCATGGCACATAGATTTACTTTCCCACTATCCAT
>JARHVA010002879.1:1532500-1612500 GCA_037957365.1 Torreya grandis | reverse complement strand
ATAGAAAAGGGGGTTTGAAGGCTCTTCAACCTTTAACAAGTGAAGTAAAGTCCCATGACCAAGGCAAGACTAGAAACCATGAGGGTTGAAGGCTAACCCAACCTTTAACAAGTGGAATAAAGGTCCCAATAACCAATCCAAAATAAGAAAGCATGAGGGTTTTAAGGGTTCCCACAACTAGGGGTTTTAAGGTCCCATAACCTGTAGTACATAAATAAGTTACTAAAAATTGAAACTCAAAGGTTGATCTCCCTTCATTATGTCTTTCCTAAGGTCACTACACATTAGAATATCCACTAGAGAGGGAGGATTTTTGCCACTAGGGTCTTCTACATAGCCTCCATACAATAGAGTTGCAACGAGAGGATTTATCTTCCCTTTAAGGTTCACAACCTATAAAATCATAGCAAGAAGTAAATTATAGAACATAAGTTTGATTGTAAAAGGAGGTATTCTACCTCTTAGGCTATCTTCATATCTTTCACAATGTTGAATCATAATAAGTAGATTGATCTTCCCATTAGGATCCATAATCTTTACAAAACACAAGGGGGTTTTGAGCCTCCCACAACCATAGAACATGATACATGAGGGTTTTAATGAATCCACAACCAGGGGTTTTAAGAATCTCATAATCTTGAGAATAGAATAGTTGGGTCCTCCTAAATCTAGCAAAAGGCCTTCCACATAGTTTAGATATAATACCAAAGTAACCTCACCCAAGTAAAATAAACAAATAATTCTATTTTCCAAGAAAAAAATTAGGGTCAAAGCATGGCTTCCTCTAATATCCTTATTTCATAACAAATCAGGGGAGTGGGTTCCTTTAATACCCATCATACCCCAAAATAGAAAATAAGGGTGGGACCCTCCATTATCCACCTAGTCTAAAGACCACAAAAGAATAGCCTTACCATATAAGATGAACATGCCATCGGAGGACCAATTTCCTCCCCTACTAAGAGTATTTTTGAGCCCAATCAAAACACAAAACCAAACCCCATTGGTAGGTTTGACACCATCATCATCATATGAAGGAAATCTTATTGGGGCCTTCTGCATCATGTTTTAGGTGGATAATATAGGAGGGAAAACCCAATAAACTTCCCTTGTTTGCTTACTCTCTAGCCCACATAAGGTACCAAACAAAGAGTGGCAGTGGGTAAAATAATGCATGGCATTCCACTGGTAGAATCATAGGTATACATAGAGTGTTAGAGGCTTTCCATCTTCCACAACTAGGTTAAAATGTGAGACTTTACAAGTCCCAGTCATACTCCAATCTACATGAACATATTTAAAATGAAAACCCATGACCATGCTAAAGCTGAACCCACATGTTCCTCATTCATATCCATCATCCTACTTCTCATATAACATTGGTGGGAGCTTTGCTAGTGTCAGAACACTACCAAAGTGTTTCAGACCCCTAATAAATTTTTGTAGGGCTCTTTATATTTAATATAAATTAATTATATCATTTAATATATTTAAATACTAAATATTTATTTTAGTACATTTATTTTGTTTAATATAATGTATTCATTTATATAAAATATTTATATCCATTTAGTAACTATAAAATAAAAATTATGTATATAACTTATTAGTTAATAAATAATATTTATAATAAATTATTTATACTAAAAAATTAAGAATGAACATCAAGACCTAGTCATGTTGTGTGTGTGATTTGATTCCACTTACTGATTTCCAAAGGATTTAGAGAACAACTTCCAGGTTCATGACTTTAATCATTAACATTGACTTTCAACATGTTTTATTCTTGATTAAGAATCCTGATTTAGCTTAAAGAAGGCTTGGGCATTACTCTGTTGCTAGCCAGTCTAAAATAACCTTGATAGAGATGCCTTTGGCTCCACTCAAGGCCTTGTTCTAATACCAACCAGGCATCTATATCCCTAGTAGAGATTACCAGAATCACCTTTGCTTGGAAATCTTTTATTTTTTTAATAATCTCTTATTTTTGTATTTTTAGACCATTTTGAATTTATAGTAAAGATTGGGAAATAGGTTAGCCAGGTTTAGGGATTTGTTCAAGTGTTTGATTTTCAAACAATCATCGTTGGTTATAAGCTTTATCCCAAGCAAGTAATGTTTTTTAAGTGCAATCATAATTGTGCTTCAATAATTTAAGATTTTATCCTATATGTGTAATCTTTATTAAAACCAAATTTAGATCAGAATAAGGTTTAAAATCTCAAGGAATAATTAACTTATCCATCAATCTTTGCTCGTTTCTCTAAACTATAATATCAAGCTCATATTTCAACAATCCATGATCAACCAATGTTGAGAAGTCATACTAGCATTTCTGAATGGTAAAGTTTATTAAGCAACCTAGATAAAACTTGAGCTAAGAATTATCAAAAAGTATTTATTGGAAGTAAGGAAAAAAAATGAAAAAAGCAAATAAATATATACAGACATTATTTACAAACAACATGTATGAAGGGAAGAAATAAGAAAGAAATAAAAAATAGGAAAGAAACTAATCTTAAAAGACCTACACTAACTTTATAAATAACCTACCTCAAGGATCAAATGGAAAATTATTTAATCTACTACAAAACCTTGAAACATAATTACTTTCATTCAATGGATTCTTCTTGTGGATAGGAGCACTTGCATGCTTATGTCTTTTGGGTGATGCTGCTTGGTTTCCCATCAACATTCTTAGATACATGGATTGAAGATATGAATCACAAACCCATTCATATTCTTCCCAAATTCTTCTACTTTGTAATAGAATTTATAGTTCTACTTCATCCATAGATCGATAGTGGCTTATATCATCTTCACTACACAAATGTAGCACAGCTAGCATTCTCATCTTGATGTCTTCATTAAACTCAGCTTGAGGTGGACATGGACTACCAATATTTTCACAAAAATCTTCTAAATCATCCCAAAAGGCATCTTCATCTTGATCAAATGAATGGAGTTCACCAGGAATCTCATCATTGAAAACATGTTGGTCACATATTTCTAACCTTTTGAAGGAGTCATATGAAGGGAGGCAAAATATGAAGTATCTATACTTAAGATTATTGAATTAAGATCAATAACTAATCTAAAGATTAATATAATATGGATATTTATAATGATAATTAAACTAAAGTGATCAGGTTAAAAAAAAGTAAAAGGAAGGGTAGGGCAGAAAGAAATATTGTTGATCTTCATTCTAAACATCATGACAAAGTTCAAGTCTCATCCATTCATGCACTAAAACCAATGTGTGATATGAAAAACCTTAAGCCCAAATATTACGACACATCAAGCAAAATCCTAAGGAATGTGAGACATGGTTCAAATAAGAACCAAGTTTACTTTAAAGATTTACCCCTATAAGTAGATAGTTGATGCACATCTACAAATATAGAGAAAATAAAATGAAGCAAACTAGATAACCTTCAATTAACTTAGCATTGGCACAAGTTAACAATTTTGAATTCAAAATTTACACACCAAGAATTCCTAAGAACCATTCAAATTTGAAAATAAGAACAAACAAGTGAGAGAATCCATGATAGAAAACACATAGATAAATATGGATAATTTTTATAGAATTCCTTACTTTTATTTCTTGCTTAAAGTTTAAAAATTAATTTTGGTTCTAAGAACTCCCTCTTTGCAATTGACAATGTTCCCTTTATAAGATGCAAGGAAGCATTTTGATCAGTCCTAATCTAATTGCATTTGTACAAGTTATAACATAGGTGTCCTTTCAAATGTTCTAGAACAAATGATCTTTTCCTTTTAATAGACTAGTTTATAGACAATGTGCTCTTACAAATTACAAATGTCTGTACGAAAGAATATCCTATTTCAATATATTATACAAAAATAGTTATAAAAGGAATATTCTAAATTCATTGATCTATTTATCCCCTTTGTGGTCTTTATCCATTATGTCTAATGTTTTTATTGCAATAACATTTTTGACCTTGTGTATTAATAATCTAGCTAGACTTTAGGTTAGCTTCTGAATCAAAATGTTCTTGCATAAGGGACAATCCAACTCTCCTTGGCTTGGTCCTTCAAATCCTTAGTGCATAAAATATTCATTTTGTCATTTTTACTTATATGGCACCTTCATTTCACTTCCATGGCATCTTGATCAAACTTTATAGGTTTTGAGCCTCTTTGAAAAGTCCATCTTTACTTTTCACCATCAGATCATCCTATATAGATCAACATGGATTGTGGATCTTCAAATTATTTAGATCTATTCAACTATCTTAAATTTGACATCTACATGACTGTCATTTGATGCCCATGTGGAAATCATTGATGGATACATGACCATCAGATTTAAGTTTATCCATATGGATCTTTGATATCTTAAATTTGGCATCCATGTAACTGTCATTTAATATTTACACAAACATCATTGATGGGGGCATGACCATTTATTTTAAGATCATCATCAAGGATATTCACTATCTTAAATTTGATTTCCACCTAACCATCATGTGATATCCATATAGACGTCACTAATGGGAACATGACCATCAATTTTAAGATCATCTTTGAGACTGCCTGCCAAGCTTATCACTAGTCATTTTTTGGTTCACCTTGTTCCTAAAAATATAAAGATAAAATGACTTTAGAATATATATTTAGAAGGCATTTTAATTTATTTAGAAAATTTTATTTTTGACTTTGGCATCAGGGAAATGTTTCAGACAAAATGTTTGAAACAATCCTCCTAAAGAGTCACTTAGTAGGGCCTTACCTAGGACAAAAGTCCTGAAGGGAACTTCTCATGGGGGAAGGGAACTTTAAAAAGTCCAAAGGATAATTGAGGAAGACAAAGGACCATTTCAAAAATCATGGACGATAATTGAGGAAGGTAAATGACCATTTCAAAAATTTTGAAGGATTTTATGAGGAAATTGGTGTGGATAAAAATGTTTGACACATTTCCCTTACAGACTAAATTTTGATAAAAAAAATGTTTGAAGTAAATGGAACATAAAAACAAAAGTCCCAAAAGGCATATCTATTGGAAAAAATGTTTGAAAGAAATCTTAGACAAAAAGCCTGAAGGATAACTAGCATAAATTTTTTTGAGGGATAACTGGCTTAAACATAAAGTCCAAAGGATAATTCATTCAGGATAAAGTTCCAAAGGAAAATCCCAAAAAGACATGCCCAAAATGTAGAAACATATAACAAACAGACCCTACAAATAATAGAAAGACCAAAAGGGGGACTTGAGATGTAAAAGGGACTAAGAATGAAAGTTATACTAAGTATTGGTTGTGTTAAAAAACATGACTAAGTCTTATGACATAGAAAGAGACTAATCCCATAACATTATTAATTTTTTCCTACTTAATTTTAAATAAAAATCTCCTGCCAAATTTAAATTTGAATTAAAAGGTCTAGGTAAAGCATTAGTTTAGGGTTTTAATAACATGAATTTAATTGATCAATTATAGACTAAGGTTTACTAAAATATCAATTTAATATTGAATCATAAAAACCTAACTATGTTCATTCCCAAATGGGCTCTATTAAACCTACACCTTAGAACTCAAATATCCAACATTAGCACTTTAGATAATATTAAAGTAGAACCATGAATAACTAAGTCAGCCACACCATGGTGTGGATGATCTTAAAATCAAAATAATGTGCAATCATGCTCATGACAATTAGACCAAGTGGATTTTAATCTTTAAGGAATAAATTTGCATAATTTGACATGAAGGTCCCTTTTTTCAGAAATGGGGGTATGTTGACATCAACAGTACATATATATGTATATGTATATGTAAATAAATACACACACACACACACACACACACACACACACACACACACACACACACACACACACACACACACACACACACACACACACACACACACACACACACACACACGGGTGTGTGTGTGTGTGTGTGTGTGGGTTATAAGAAAAACCATGTATCTATGTGGCCTCAAGGCCATTTAATGAGGTCATAAAAACCTATGTGTATGAATATAAGATACAAGTTATATTATGCTATGTGACTAATTTGACCAAAATTTATGGATGCAATCCTAAAATAAATTGAAACCAATAATATATTTCATTCACACAATCAAACGAGAGGTAAACTCAGTTATAGTTTCCACAAGGGTAAGCTTTGAGTGAGTCTTTGGGATTTCTATAGGTGTTAGGATCACACATAGTCTACAACTCAAAATAAAATAAAATGAATATGTATTATTATTTTTGAAAAGGTTCACAAGTTTTAAGGTTTATGTATATTACATGGGGTCAACATCACAAGGCCCACAAATTTTATGGTTGTTCATATAGTTAACACTTTTCATGGAGTTTACAAAGTTTGCATATGTATTTACATTTTTTGGTCACACCTTAAAAACAATTATCACCACATTATATGTTAATATGGTTTTAGGTCCACCATAGCCAATTTTACACAAATTTATTGAGTGTGATCACCACATTATACGTGGAACCTACTCAAATAAATATTAATGCTATGGCTATGGCCTAAGCCTTACGATTATTCATGGATGAATTCTAATTTATATAATAGTGCATGGGCCTAGTTACATCATATAAACCTAGACCATCCATGTGTCTTCATCAATAAGCCTTAGTATCATAGAGTTATTAAGTTAAATTTTTATCTTTACTTTTTCACGTGGGCTCCACAAATGTGTGGAATTCACAACTCACTTTTATGTCTGGTCATGTTTGAGTGCTTCACATTTTTATATATCATGCCCATGTGGTGGAATCCTATGTATCTTACTCTTTTTGTGACATGTTTCTTAAATATATTTCACCTTCACCATATCTACTCAAAGTGACACGCATGATAATTTGATAAAGTTCACAATGTAACAAACTACATTAAGCCCATGAAATGCTCACTTAAAAGTGAATACTTCATGCAGTGGAATTTTATGAAAGTGGTGTGATCATAGAATGGCTCCCACAATGGTCATAGATTACAATTAATTTTATATTTAATAATATTTCACATCAATTTAATAATAATAATTATTATTAGGTTGATTTATGCTTTCATCTATTAAGTATGAGTAAAGTTTCTATAACATCCATATAACTTCTAGATCATTGAACAAGATCACAATAGATTAATTATGTGAGACTAGAATTTTACATGACCACTCTTTAATAAAATATAAATCTAAAATTGTGAAGTAAGACAAAATTCTATTTGTGAATTATATTATTTTTATATATTAATGGGCCTGCACACCATATACAAGTGAAGATTTCTCCAACATTTAGCAAATGGAAGTCTGGTGTGTGACTCCATGATGGGTTACACATGCCACCCTCGTGGACAATGTGCACCTTAAACCAAAAAAGTAAAATTTTGAAGTCTTTCCATGTGAGCATTGGTCATGGAGTCATGAACTTCACACTTTTCACTTATTTCACAAAGTGTTCATGGGGTAAACATTATAGGGGATCCTAGTGTTACTCTTATTATTAATATTTACAGCATGTCACTCAATAATGTACTCCAAAATCATGTATTATTTTACCTAAAATTTTAAAATTCAAGATTCATAGGAATAATAATGTTGGATATTTGATCTCCATTGGTCACTCACATTCATAATGGGGAAAACATGAATCTCAAAAAAATGTGGATTCCATAGTAACATCTAAGATGGTCATGTGGAAATTTAACTTGTGGCCTCGAGGGTTTACATTAAAATATATTATTTTTTTTGAAATGACAATTAATACCAATATAAGTTATGAATATGCTATGGATACAACTTTAGGTTATTTCTAGTCTTGACTAAAAAGGATGAAGTCATTAAGTAAAACACATGGCTATAATATATAAATATAAAAAATTGCATAAAACTATAGAAATTTCATCGTAATTCTATATGATCTTGGCTTAGATTACTATATGTGACTCACTCTCATATAGCCTAGTCAAGCTAAAGTGCAAACTTAGAATAAACTCCTCAGTATTATTGTCTCAAGGGTTTTTACAATGGCTTGTGAATATAATACTTAAGAGTGTGTGTAGTTTAAACTAATGGTAAATGATCAATTATTATCCTTTAGAGGGGAATAAATGTATTATAGTAATAAAAACATAAAATATCTATATATAACTAAATAAATAAATATAATCATTTGAGGAATGATTTTCTATTTTCTCTAAAATTTAAGTGATCACTATGATTGAAATAATTCTATAAGGGGATATCACATTATTTCAATAATCATATTGTAGATTGAGCTAGTCTAGTCACTTGAGAATTTGTTAGCCATAATCATGGGACACAAATTATGTTATATTGATAGGTATCAAAGCCTGGTATTATCCTAACCCCCTAAATCCATTCTCTAAATGACATGATGCATATATAGAAAGTTGAATTTTGAATAACCCTCTTCCACTTCGGTTCTATTAGTCTTGGTGAATCACATGGCTAGGAACGATGTACGTATTGAACCTACTATAAAACAAAGTTTTTCCATCTAAAAATCATTATGTTTATGTTTATTTCAACATCTACCCATAATTTTTCCCCATATTTATTTTTAAAAGTGCAATCCAAATTTATTGGTTAATGAGGTATCCTAATAATCACTAAGATCTCATTTATCCCCATTGGGTACAAATTAATCCCTTACCAATTGATTCATCTCTATTTTTACTCTCATGGAAATTATGGAAATTCCATCTACCCATGAAAATGTGTAGCATGTACTTATTACTTCATATGCCTAGTATATTTTCCATTCACAATTATTTAAGTATGTAAGTTAAGGTTGATCACAGAGATCTAAGTCTTCCTTTACACCTACTTCATTCCTAGTGATTTTTCATATCAATCATTCCACATATTTAATATTTGATTAACATTTTTTATTTAACAAGAGATTAATAGGAATGTAAAGGCATAGAACATGTGCAACTTATTTATGAAGCTAATTTTATCACTTGAATAGCATTAGCATTATCACTAGATGATAACAAATGATGATGTGGTTTTATGCCATGATCCACCTAGCCACCCACATGAAAATTATGTAGTGTCCATAAGTGGGTACTGAGGAAAATTTTTCTTAATCTAATGATTAATATATAATCCACTAAAGGCACACTCATCTCTGCTCTACCACATTTAATTCTACTATTTATATCAATTATGAACTTTAAAAAAAGGGATTTGTCATAATTTGATTATTTTCACTAACTACCTCTTTTATATAATTATTACTTTCTTTAGATATTTCTAGAAGCCATTAATTTTTGGAACCTATCCCCTATTATTTTGGAAAGACATAATTATTTGAGGCATGGTAATTCCCATTCTATTCCAACATTTTTTATTTTTTATGGGTACTTATTTATTTGATCATATTTATTTCTTTGCATGTTATATGGTTAGTTGTATTTTATTGGTGGCAAGCTTGCCACATTAATTGTCACCATACAACTTCCTTATGAGGGATTCTTTTCACATTGTGATTGGTGACCTTGATCTTATCATTTAATTTATTTTGGCTAGTATTTAACTTAGATATGTGTCTTAGTTTTTATCTTTTTCATCTTATATTAGGTGGCCATTCTTCCACATTATTTCACTATAAAATATTTGTCCATTATGGATACTATTTTTGCATTAATTCACTATAGGATGATTATTCATTATTATTACCATTAGTGGCTTGTGAAATCTTATGTTGGTTATCACAATATAAATTCATAATTGTTTCCATTTTCACTTTTACCATGAGCATGGATAATAGTCGACACTAAAATATAATGGTGTTCACTTATTCCCTCAAAGTATAAGGTCTAAGTGTAAATGTGTCTAATGCATCACATAAACAAAATGGCTATAAGGTGACTACCTTCAAAAATTCACATTATCTGAATCCACACTCATTGTGTATGTCTACTTATAAAGATCCTTCTCTCATCATGTTATTTTATATAACCACCCAATAGACATAATTAAAATCTTTATGAATGCATCTTATCATTGGTATATAATTAAAATTGGAATAGAGTCAGAACTCCTATTTTTCACACATAAACCAAACTTGTCATGGTACCTTTGTGTGTGAAGAGATGTAACCAATGCATAATAATCATAATTAATTTTTTTTTTTTTTTTTTGTGATTCAATATGAGATAATCAAAGTGTGCATGAAATAATGCATGATCTCTTAATCATATTTGTTGTCCCCCAAAAGTATCACTCATTTTTAGGACAACATTTGAACTATTTTGGTCTTATAGAACAAAATTGTCTCTTCCCTTTCCAAAATTTGTCCTAGGCATTCAAATTCCTTAGTTTTCAAGCTTCTCAGAAATCTACAGACTCTACAGGCTTAAATCTATGGACTTTGTAGGATTAAATATATGGACTCTGCAGGCTTGAATGTATGGACTCTACAGGAAGAGAAAATCTACAGACTCTACAGGCCAAGTTCAATGGGCTTTACAGGTTGATTTCTATAGACCTAATTTCTACGAACTATGCAGGTAGGTTCATTTCAACAGGATTCATAGGTTCTGTAGGCAGGTTTAACCAAAATAATTAGTTTCTAACACTTGGTCACTTTTAGGATTGGTTTAGTGCCTTGCTTCAATCAAAAATGTCTATCAGCAAGCATTCAAGCAAAAGAGGCTTGAACCATTGAACTGTTGAGCCATTGAACCACTTTGGTTCAAAGGTTCAACGAGTTCAAGGTTCAATCCGTTCAACACTTTTGGTTCAACGACGGGTTCAATCAAAGGAATGGTTTAATGGCTTGGTTCAACCAAGTGGTTCAATGATTTGTTTCACTCAAGTGATTTATCCACTTTGTTTCAATGCTTTGGTTCATCCTTTGGTTCAATCAAATGGTTCATCAGTCAATTCAAGGCTTTGTTTGAATCGTTGAATGAAAACTTGGTTCAACGGTTGGTTCAACATCTTTTGGTTCAAAGGCGGGTTCAAACACATGGTTCAAAGGCTTTGTTTGAACCGTTGAACCAAAACTTGGTTAATGGTTGGTTCAAACAAATGGTTCAATGACTTAGTTCATCTACTTGGTTCAAAGGCTTTGTTCATTCAATTGAACCATCGACTTGAACAATCAGCTTGAACCATTTTGGTTCAAAGCTTGGTTCAACGTTTGGTTCAACCAAGTGGTTCATTGCCTTGGTTCAACGAAGTGGTTCAATGGAGTGGTTCAACCAAATAGTTCACTCAAAAAGTTCAAAGATGCCTCCTGAAGGACAAGTGCCCTTGCAGAGGGCACTTGGTCAAAAAAAATACCCTTCGAAAGGGTCATTTTCAAAGAAGGCCGCAAAGGTAAATTCTTTCAGATTTGTGTTTAAGGCATTTGAAAATGTCTAAGGCATAATTCTTTTAGACTTTTGTTCGAAGGAATTCCTTCAGATAAAAAGTCTGAAAGAATTCAAGAAGCAATTGTGAGAAGAAAACCTGAAGGAAATTCTCAAAGGCAAATGGAACAAAATGGAAATTTTGTGGACTTTTTGTCTGGGGGAAATTTCCACAGACAATTTGTCCGTGGGAATAATACCCATAGAGAAATCCTGAGAGACAGTCTGCTAAGGAAAAAGCTGCGAGAGACCTCTAAGGTGAAGGCCACTAAAGGACCCTAAAGGGTAGGTGCCCTTATGGGGGACTCTCAGCTACCAAATTGAAGAGTCACTTTCCCTTCAGGAAGATGTAAAATAAGAAGCCCAAAGGCTATTCAAAGACTGCCCAAAGGGCATATACCCTTACGGAAATCTCTTCCTGACCCAAAGTGAATAATTTCTTAAGGCCTGAAAGGGCAGATTCTTTCCAAGAAAGTGCCAAATACAAAATTTGAAGAAGGACCAAGGGGTGACGTGCTTGAAGACATCAAATTCAACATAGTGAACTAGCTATTGAAAACATAATGACGGGCGCATGAACATCAATTTTAAAGATCATAAAATAGTTATTGATCCTTTAAATCTATAGACTTGAATGCACTTACAAGATTTATGGCCAAGACCAATAGAAAGCAAGGAAGGAACAAAACAACAAATTGAATCTAGGACCTGATTTAGTTAACCAGAAAAGGAGGAATGATGAAGGTAGGATCAAATCGCCAAGTGGACATTGAAAGTTGTAAACTTTCAATAGCATGAATTACTTCTCTACATTGATAAAATCAAATGGGTAAATGCCCCTAAGTTCCAGCCTATCTTCTTAATAGATTTCAATGTAACATGATGTGTTACTATTCTTGAGTCCTTCTTGAAGAGGCTATATAAGGGACTCTCTTCTATTGTAAATGGATCTCTTTTTGACAATCAGAACAAAAATTTACCCAAATTGAAAGGCACTTATGAGAATTTGACCTCAATTTGTTGATCATATTTTGTTATTGGAATAAGAAATCAAGTGATTTTTTATACTTTGTGATGTGATATCTTTATTGTCGGGGAAACTATTCTTATGTCTTTTTCCTTAATATATCTTCTGTTCCTTTAATTCAACAAGTAAAATTAGTGACAATAGTCAGGAAGGTGTCCTAAAGAGTCAAGTGTGGAGAGACTTTGTGCCCCCATAATTTCCTTTAGTGTGTTTTCTTTTCATTTTTTTGTAAAGGACCTTGGGATGACTTTGTGCCCTCATTGTCCTTCATATCTTACTCTTGAGCAATTTAGGTGGAGACTTTGTGCTACATCTCAATTTGTTGGTTATTACATCCTTTGACACATTTTGTTGTTACTACCAGGAGTATTCTTGTGGTTTTTTGAATAGTACTTCTGAAAGAAGAGGATTGTTGTCTATCATTTCCCTTGAGTTTTTTCTTTGATTTGCACACATCATCTCTAAAGAAAGAGAGATGGATGGTTTGTCCTACCCTTGAGTATTATTTTATGTTTATATATATATATATATATATATATATATATATATATATATATATATATATATATATATATATATATATATATATATATATATATACAGGGAACCTCCCCTTGATGAGAGGAGAGATCAGTCCCCTTCTGATGTGGTAAATGTATACATTTGGATGACTAATCTTCCTACTTTGGCTAATCAAACCTATTTTGTTTATCAGTACGTTGATTGACAAAATATTCAACCAACAGTTTTTGCCGACTCCATTGGGGATATAAAATCCATTATCCATTTATAATCTATCCATTCACCTCCACACTAATTGGGAAAGAATGCACAATTTAAAGCCTCAAGCTTTAACTGAAGCAAGGTCAATTCGTTTCTATTTTTGTTTGACAATCTGGTAGATTCAAAGTATACACGAAGCCAAAGGGCTAAAGGTATCATTGACCCTGTATTCGAGTTGGTATAGCAAAGTGATTTTGATATGTTTCCTTCACCATCTCATCTCCAACGAACCAAGATCTTTCCTCCTACTAAAGTCAGATCTCCATTACCAAATGAAGTATCTACTTTTGTTGATAATAAAACTTTGCCAATAATTACCCCTCTATGATTTGTTATCCCTCCTTTTCATAATCCTACAATGGCAGTTTAAGGCCCCTGGGGTAATGCTTTTGGTCCTCTCAATCTTACTCCACCTCTACATGAGCTTCCATGCAGTTCAAGGAAGAATTTCCCCAAATTTTATGGTAATGGGAAAGTTCATCTTGATGAACACATTACAACCTTCAACATAGCTTGTGGAGTAATCAGAGTATAATTTGAAGATGTAGCAGTTAAGATTTTTGTGGAGACACTACAAGGTGCTGCTGCAGATTGGTTTTATCATCTACAAGCTCGATCAGTAATTGATTGGAATACTCTCAAAGATAAATTTGAAGCCAAATTCAGACCTATAGAAGATGCACATGCACTTCTGGCTCAACTTAAACAGATGAAGAAAGATCCTTATGAGCCTATGAGAGACTTCATAGACAAATTTGACAAATTGAGAAATAGAATCCCTGTAATAACTTGACCTAAAACTGAGAATCTCATATGCTTTTTCATTAATTCCTAGTTACCTGAAGTAAGTTTTCTTTTGAGACATGCTAGTCAAATAGATCTTGCTACAACTCAATATTCAGCCACTGAGGTAGAAGATGATCTCATCTTAGGAAGGAAGATAAGAAGCGATCCAAATAGAAATAGAGCTTCTTCATCTTATGAATATTCATCTACAAGCACCACAGATCCAATGGTGTCGAAATTGGCAAATGAGTTATTTGCTCTCAAAAAACAAATGGCTCAAGGAATGTCTTATGCTCCATACAGAAGGACATTCCCACACCATTCATATCAGGGCAATGCTACTAGGAATCAAGGGAAATAGAATCACCTTCCTCCCCCACAAGGGAAACTTGCCCTGGAAGCTCCTTCAACCAATTTAGCAATGGGATATCTTGAAGCAGAATCATAGTTCTCTTTCCAGCCTAAATTGAATCAAGAAAATGATGTTGATCTCCTTGAAGACAATCAAGAAGAAATAGCTAGTGACTCCCACATTAGTTTTCTAAACTACCAGGATAAACCCAGAAATAAAGGAGAAGCTTTTGATGGATCATATGTAGTGTTTACCAGGTCTAAGAACTAATCAGTCTAGCAAGCTGATAAAGAGAAGATAGAAGAGCAATTGTATCCAGCAGTCATGATTGCTAAGCATGGATCCACTCTACCTTTTTAGTCAAAGGATCTGATAATCACCCAAAAGGCAAATACATCAATTTTGCCTTCCCCTTCTACTTCAAATTTGCAAACCAGCCCACCTCCCATCCCTCCTAAAACTCAAAAATTTGAAGTACCTTTCTTTTTACCTAGCTCAATTCAGCCATTTAACATAATTGATCATGTAAAAAAGACAAAAATACAAATATCTGAGTTTAAATATTTGCAGTCTAATCCTAATCAATTGAATAAGCTAGTCTAATATGTCAAGAGCCAAACCATCCCTATAGGATAGAAGGCTAAAAAGGTAACTCTTGATTCTCCAAAGAACACGCCTATTCCAAATAATCTAGTCGTTACTCCCCCAGCTGCTCCTGGAAAAATAGAACCTTTCTATGTTTCCCTGTTAATTAAGGGCCACAAGCTAAGTAAAAAAAGACAAAAATACAAATATCTGAGTTTAAATATTTGCAGTCCAATCCTAATCAATTGAATAAGCTAGTCTAATATGTCAAGAGCCAAACCATCCCTATAGGATAGAAGGCTAAAAAGGTAACTCTTGATTCTCCAAAGAACACGCCTATTCCAAATAATCTAGTCGTTACTCCCCCAGCTGCTCCTGGAAAAATAGAACCTTTCTATGTTTCCCTATTAATTAAGGGCCACAAGCTAAGTAATTGTATTATAAACTCAAGCACATCTAACAATTTCATTCCTACTAAAGTAGCTGAGTCTCTTAGTCTCACACTAACCAAGACATTTGGGAGATGTTTCTCCCTGGATAACAAGTAAGTACCATTTCTGGGTCAAATCAAAGATGCCCAATTTGCATTTACAGCCATTCTAGATAAGAGAATCAAGATGACTGTCTTGGTGGCTGATATCCTAGCATCCTATGGCATTTTGCTTGGATGAAATTTTTACAAGGATGTGGGAGGAGAACTAAGCATGGATCTATCTGAGGCAAAGATCCCTATCTAAGGCATAATGAAGAGGTTGCTCACTGAAAAGGAAGCAAAATATGTGGTCACCAAGACATCAGCCCCTGAAGCTCAAATTCTTTTTGAATCCACATGTATGGGTAACTATTTTTTATCTACAGATGAAGTGCATGAAACACCTGATATAATTCTTGAAAGTATCAACTTAGAAATTAGTTCAACAAGAAAAGCAAAAAAACTAGTAGGTTATAGTATAGACCAAGAAGGATCATCCTTCTCTGATGAAAAAAAATCTAAAGAAAAATTAGTATCAAATGAGATATGGACTTTGGAATTTGATGGTATATGTTCCTCTACCAGTTCAAGAGCTGGGATTATGTTGATATCTCCTCAAGGAGATATGTTTCCTTCACCTTATAAGTTATAGTTTAGCAACACTAATAATACAATTGAATACAAATATCTGCTGCTTGGAATGAAGGCTGAACAAGAAAAAGGCATCAAGTTTCTTCATGCCAAAGGGGATGCTAAATTAGTGGTTTGTCAAGTGAGGAATTTATACCAAACCAAGAATGAAAGATTACGCCACTATCGTAACTTGGTTTGGGACTAAATTGAAAGCTTTGATGCTTTCAACATTTTTGCCATACCCAAAGAGTCTAATGATAGAGCTGATGCACTTGATGTTTCAGGAACTCTCTAAGTTCCCCACTCAGATTTCAAAGAAGATAGGTATACTATAGAGCTAGTTTATAGACCAAGTGTTCTTGACAATGTTGATCATTGGCAAGTATTCAATGATGATCATCAAATCATTGCCTTCCTGGAATGAAAAGACAATTTTGAAAAACTAAGTTTTGAAGGCAATGAACCTCAGAAGTATGAATCAACATCTGAATCCAATTTAGATATAAATGAAGAATTCTTACAGGTAAAAGGAAAAAAAAATCCCAAAGGCCTAGTTTCTCTTGAGAAGTTGTTTGACAAGCATGATAGATTCATCAAACAACAACAAATAGATTAAAGTTTCTCTTAGGGATTCGATCAAGTAAATCTGACCACTAAAGAAAATCGCAAGATGGTCAATATTGGTAAGTGATGCACCCCTAAAGAAAGATTCAATTTCACCTCTTTACTCCATCAATACATGGATGTCTTAGCATATTCTTATGAAGACTTGAAGTCTCTCATACCTGATGAAATTTATCGTGGCATTCCTCTCAAGGCTAATTCAATGCCCTACAAGTAAAAATCCAAACAGTATAATCCAAAAATATCAAGTACTATTCTATCTGAGATACAAAAAATATTAAATGCTAGAATCATCTTTCCAATCCATCATTCCACATGGATTGCAAACATAGTGTCTGTAAGGAAGAAGAATGGTGAAATTTGCATTTATGTAGATTTTAGGAATCTAAATCAAGCATCTTTGAAGGATAATTATCCTTTGCCAATTATGGATCAAGTGCTTCAAATAGTGACAAGTTCAGAGATGTTATCAATGTTGGATGGCTTCTCAGTATATAATCAATTTGAAGTTGGTGAAGTAAACCAACACAAGACTGCATTCACCACACCTTGGGGTACATTTACATATAGAAGAATGCCTTTTGGTTTAATAAATGATGGTGCTACCTTTCAGAGAGCAATGGATCTGGCTTTCAAAGATGAGATTGGTAGCTTTCAACTTGATAAGACAAATGAGTAGGACTTATGGTGAATGCACAAGATAAGCATAGATGGAGTATTCCTTCGTTGTGTAGACAAAGAGCAACAAAGCCAGCTTTTGAAATCTTTCCACAATCTAGCCTGTGGAGGACATTTTTTTGCTCTTGTGACTGCTCACAATATTTTTTAAGCCAGGTATTACTGGCCAACTCTTTTCCAAGATGCACATAAGTGGGTGAGAAAATGTGAACTATGTTAACAATATTTTGGAAGACCCAAGTTATCTGCTATGCCCCTCAAGCCAGGGATCATAGAAGAACCTTTCCAGCAATGGGGGATTGATTTTATTAGGACAATAAACCCATCTTCAAGTGTTGGACATGATTATGTCCTTACAACAATTGACTATTTCACCAAGTGGGTAGAAGCAATCCCAACTAAGCATGTTACTTCAGAATTTGTATGCAACTTCCTGAAAGAGAATATCATTTCTAGGTTTGGAGTTACAATAAAAATTGCTACTAATAATGCAGCTTGTTTAACCTCTTAGGAGATTACACAATTTTGTTTCCATTACGCAATTATACTCTCTCACTCTTCTGATTATTTTCCATAAGGGAATGGACAAGCTAAATCCAACTATAAGAACCTGGTAAATATCATCAAGAAGCTAGCAGATGACAATCAAAAGACATGGCACAAATCATTATTTGATGCTTTATGGGCAGACAGAATCACATCAAAGAGGGAAATTAGTATGTCTCCTTTTCAACTTCTTTATGGTATCAATGTTGAGATACCAATCACCTTAGAGTTGCCAGCCTTGAAATTGGCAAAGGCAATTGAAGATCAGACATATGAAAGTTCTCTTGATAAAAGAATCATGTGCCTGACTGAGATAGAGGAATAAAGAACCATGGTGGTAGATATAATTGCTACTCATCAAAGTTTTGTAAAGAAACTCTTTGACTAGAAGGCCAGAAATTGTGATTTCTAGATTGGGGATCAAGTCCTACTGTGGGACAAAAGGAGAGAACTAAAGGGGATGCATGGAAAGTTTGACTCCCTTTGGAGAGGCCCATTTATAATTCATCATCACATTGGTGAAAATAGCTTTTTCTGAAATATTAAGATGGCACACTCTTTTCATTACCTCACAATGGGCAACATTTGAAACACTTCAACTCTTGAAGTATCAAATCATTGCATCTGTATATATGTATATTTATACAATTTTTAATTATATTTTGTTTTGTTTATTTCCATTTTTGATGCCTTTCATTTTTGGGTAGCATGAATTCATAACCCAATGGTACACTGGAGATTCTAGATTCTACTCCTTTTCAATTCTTTTTGCAATTGACAGAAGTTCCCCAACTGAGCCAGCTGTTGTCCCCCAAAAGTATCACTCATTTTTAGGACAAAATTTGAACTATCTTGGTCTTATAGACCAAAATTGTCTCTTCCCTTTTTGAATTTTATCTTGGGCATTTAAATTCCTTAGTTTCCAAGCTTCTCAAAAGTCTACAAACTCTGCAGGCTTAAATCTACGAGCTCTACAGGCTTAAATCTACAGACTCTGCAGGCTTGAATCTATGAACTCTACAGGAAGAGAAAATCTATGGACTCTATAGGCAAAGTTCAATGGGCTTTACAAGTTGATTTTTATAGACTTTATTTCTATGGACTATGTAGGTAGGTTCAAATCAATGGGCTTCACAGGGTCTGCAGGCAGGTTCAACCAAAAGAACTAGTTTCTAACACTTGATCATTTTCAAGATTGGTTCAATGCCTTGGTTCAATCAAAAATGTCTATCAACAAGCATTCAAGCAAAAGAGGCTTGAACCATTGAACCGTTGAACCATTGAACCACTTTGGTTCAAAGGTTTAATGAGTTTAAGGTTCAATCGATTCAATGCTTTCGGTTCAACGACAGGTTCAATCAAAGGAATGGTTCAATGGCTTGGTTCAACTAAGTGGTTCAATGCTTTGTTTCACTTGGTTGATTCATCCACTTTGTTTCAATGCTTTGGTTCATCCTTTGGTTCAATCAAATGGTTCATCAGTCAGTTCAAGACTTTGTTTGAACCGTTCAACCAAAACTTGGTTTAACAGTTGGGTCAACATCTTTTGGTTCAAAGGTGGGTTAAAACACATGGTTCAAAGGCTTAGTTTGAACCGTTGAACCAAAACTTGGTTCAACAGTTGGTTCAAACAAATGTTTCAATGACTTAGTTCATCTGCTTGGTTCAAAGGCTTGGTTCATTCAATTAAACCATCAGCTTGAACCATTTTGGTTCAAAGCTTGGTTCAATGTTTGGTTCAACTAAGAGGTTCATTGCCTTGGTTCAACAAAGTAGTTCAATGGAGTGGTTCAACCAAGCGGTTCACTCAAAAAGTTTAAAGAAGCCTCCCGAAGGATAAGTGCCCTTGCGGAGGGCATTGGTCAACAAAAATACCCTTCAGAAGGGTCATTTTCAAAGAAGGCCACAAAGGTAAATTCTTTAAAATTTTTGTTTAAGGCATTTGAAAAAGTCTAAGGCATAATTCTTTCAGACTTTTGTCTTAAGGAATTCCTTCAGACAAAAAGTTTGAATTAATTCAAGAAGCAACTATGGGAAGAAAACCCAAAGGAAATTCTCAAAGGCAAACGAAATAAAATGGAAATTCTGTGGATTTTTTGTTCATAGGAAATTTCCAAAGACAATTTGTTCACAAGAATAATACCCGTGGAGAAAGCCCGAGAGACAGTTTGCTAAGGAAAAGGCTGTGAGAGACCTCTAAGGTGAAGGCCTCCAAAGGACCCCGAAGGGTAGGTGCCCTTATGGGGGACTCTTGTCTGCCAAATTGAAGAGTCACCTTCCCTTCGGGAAGATGTAAAATAAGAAGCTTGAGGGCTATTCAAAGACCACCCAAAGGGCAGATACCCTTGCAGGGAGCTCTTCCCAACCTAAAGTGGATCATTTCTTAAGGCTTGAAAGGGCAGATTCTTTCTAGGAAAGTGCCAAATAGAAAAGCTGAAGAAGGACCAAGGGGTGACACACCCAAAGACATCAAATTCAACACAGTGAACTAGTTGTTGAAAACATAATGACAGGCACAAGAACGTCAATTTTAAAGCTCATAAAATAGCTATTGATCCTTTAAATCTATAGACCCAAATGCATTCATAGGCTTTAAGGCCAAGACTAGCAGAAAGTAAGGAAGGAACATGACAACAAATTAAATCTAGGACCCGATTCAATTAACCAGAAAATGAGGAATGATGAAGGTAGGATCAGATTGCCAAGTGGACATTGAAAGTTGCAAACTTTCAATAGCGTGACTTGCTTCTCTACATTGATAATATCAAATGGGTAAATGCCCCTAAGTTCTAGCCTATCTTCTTAACAGATTTCAATGCAAAATGATGTGTTACTATTCCTGAGTCCTTCTTGAAGAGGCTATATAAGGGACTCTCTTTTATTGTAAATGGATCTATTTTTGACAATCAGAACAAAAATCTGCCCAAATTGAAAGGCACTTCTGAGACTTTGAGCTCAGTTTGTTGATCATATTTTGTTATTGGAATAAGAAAGCAAGTGATTTTTTAGACTTTGTGATGTGATATCTTTGTTGTTAGGGAAATTGTTCTTATGTCTTTTTCATTAATATATCTTCTATTCCTTTAATTTAACAAACAAAATTAGTGACAATAGTCAGGAAGGTGTCCTGAAGAGTCAAGTGTGGAGAGACTTTCTGCACCCATAATTGCCTTTAGTGTGTTTTATTTTCATTTAAGTGTAAAGGACTTGGGACAAATTAGTGCCCTCATTGTCCTTCATATCTTACTCTTGAGAAATTTAGGTGGAGACTTTGTGCTGCATCTCAATTTGCTAGTTATTACATCCTTTGATACATTTTGCTATTACTACCAGGAGTATTCTTGTTGTTTGCTGAATAGTACTTCTGAAAGAAGAGGAGTGTTGTTTGTAATTTCCCTTGAGATTTTCCTTTGATTTGCACACATCATCTCTGACTTAGTTCATCTGCTTGGTTCATTCAATTGAACCATCGACTTAAACAATCAGCTTGAACCATTTTGGTTCAAAGCTTGGTTCAATGTTTGGTTCAACGGAGTGGTTTAATGGAGTGGTTCAACCAAATAGTTCACTCAAAAAGTTCAAAGATGCCTCCTGAAGGACAAGTGCCCTTGCAGAGGGCACTTGGTCAAAAAAAATACCCTTTGAAAGGGTCATTTTCAAAGAAGGCTGCAAAGGTAAATTCTTTCAGATTTTTATTTAAGGCATTTGAAAAAGTCTAAGGCATAATTCTTTCAGACTTTTGTTCGAAGGAATTCCTTCAGATAAAAAGTCTGAAAGAATTCAAGAAGCAACTGTGAGAAGAAAACTTGAAGGAAATTCTCAAAGGCAAATGTAACAAAATGGAAATTTTGTGGACTTTTTGTCCACGGGAAATTTCCATAGACAATTTGTCCACGGGAATAATACCCATAGAGAAATCTTGAGAGACAGTCTGCTAAGGAAAAACCTATGAGAGACCTCTAAGGTGAAGGCCACTAAAGGACCCTGAAGGGTAAGTGCCCTTACAGGGGACTGTCGGCTACCAAATTGAAGAGTCACCTTCCCTTCAGGAAGATGTAAAATAAGAAGCCCGAAGGCTATTCAAAGACTGCCCAAAGGGCAGATACCCTTACGAAAAGCTCTTCTTGACCCAAAGTGAATAATTTCTTAAGGCCTAAAAGGGCAAATTCTTTCCAAGAAAGTGCCAAATAGAAAAGTTGAAGAAGGACCAAGGGGTGACGTGCTCGAAGACATCAAATTTAACATAGTGAACTAGCTATTGAAAACATAATGACGGGTGCGTGAACATCAATTTTAAAGCTCATAAAATAGCTTTTGATCCTTTGAATCTATTGACCTGAATTCACTTATAAGATTTAAGGCCAAGACCAATAGAAAGCAAGGAAGGAACATAACAACAAATTGAATCTAGGACCTAATTCAATTAACTAGAAAAGGAGGAACGATGAAGGTAGGATCAAATCACCAGGTGTACATTGAAAGTTGAAAACTTTCAATAGCATGAATTGCTTCTCTACATTGATAAAATCAAGTGGGTAAATGCCCCTAAGTTCCAGCCTATCTTCTTAATAGATTTCAATGTAACATGATGTGTTACTATTCCTGAGTCCTTCTTAAAGAGGCTATATAAGGGACTCTCTTCTATTGTAAATGGATCTCTTTTTGACAATCAGAACAAAAATTTGCCCAAATTGAAAGGCACTTATGAGACTTTGACCTCATTTTGTTGATCATATTTTGTTATTGGAATAAGAAATCAAGTGATTTTTTAGACTTTGTGCTGTGATATCTTTGTTGTCGGGGAAACTATTCTTATGTCTTTTTCCTTAATATATCTTCTATTCCTTTAATTCAACAAATAAAATTAGTGACAATAGTCAGGAAGGTGTCCTAAAGAGTCAAGTTTGGAGAGAATTTATGCCCCCATAATTTCCTTTAGTGTGTTTTCTTTTCATTTTTGTGTAAAGGACCTTGGGATGACTTTGTGCCCTCATTGTCCTTCGTATCTTACTCTTGAGAAATTTAGGTGGAGACTTTGTGTTGCATCTCAATTTGCTAGTTATTACATCCTTTGACACATTTTTCTGTTACTACCAGGAGTATTCTTGTGGTTTTTTGAATAGTACTTCTAAAAGAAGAGGAGTGATGTGTATCATTTCCCTTGAGTTTTTCCTTTGATTTGCACACATCATCTCTGAAGAAAGAGAGATGGATGGTTTTTCCTACCCTTGAGTATTATTTTATATATATATATATATATATATATATATATATATATATATATATATATATAGGGAACCTCCCCTTGATGAGAGGAGAGATTAGTCCCCTTCTAATGTGGTAAACGTACACATTTGGATGACTAATCTTCCTACTTTGGATGATCAGACCTATTTTGTTTATCAGTACGCTGATCAACAAAATATTCAACCAACAATATTAACAATTTCA
This sequence comes from Torreya grandis, assembly GCA_037957365.1. NCBI lineage: Eukaryota > Viridiplantae > Streptophyta > Pinopsida > Cupressales > Taxaceae > Torreya > Torreya grandis. Next base: position 1,589,170 of record JARHVA010002879.1, on the reverse strand, counting down.
ATTAACAATTCCAAACATGATTAATAGTTAACCATGTAACTAAGTAAGGGTTATGCAAGGAGGGTTTGCATACTTCCCCATTCAAGAAAGTTTATCTCTAAGGTTTTGATATGACAAGAAACATGTACTTTTCTACATTCATATGTAATCCAATATTAGTGCATCCAAGTACTTTTTTTATATTACATGAACATTTATAAAACACTATACATCCATGGATAAAACCACAATATCACCAACCAAAGAGGACTCAAAAAACATTACATATAATAACATGTGTGAAACATTAATACAATATAAAAAAATCACACCAACATGGCACTCACAAAATAAAAATAGAAAAATAAATAAAAAGAGAAACCACCAGGGAATAATCCTCAATAAGGATAACCAACCATAAACCTAATCAAAACCAAGATATTCATTCATAAACCTACTCACTAATCCACCACTATCTTCAATAGATTCTTACTGATCTTTTTATACTACAATAGGTCCCTGCTAATAAAAGTTCACCAATGAAGGTAGGCTATCAAAATTCTCTAGTAACTTAATCATTTTAGACCTTGTCACATAACTAACTAGATCCTAAATATCACCTAGATTCCCCTTCTCAATCACCCTTTGAATATTCAATGCAATCTCATTCATAAATTCCTTAATGATTTTCCCATACTTAATGTTCATACCACCCCCAAGTGTAGGCCAATCACTCCCACTAGTTTCTTTATCATGCACACTAGTATCAACATCAAGTCCAACACTCTCCTTAGTAGCTAAGACATCACAACTTGATTCATCTAGAATACCCTTAGAATTATTATCCCCTAATGCTACTATCATGTCGTTATTAGAATCTACCTAGGCTTTTATCCCATTTTTATCCAAGTCTAAAAATTTGACCCAACTAAGAACAAGATCCATTGATTGCTTGAAATAGACATCCTTCATGACATCCCACTCAAATTCATGAATTTAGACCTCAATATATGTGTCATGACTGATTCTCTATTAATGAAGAGGATTCATTCTTGGATAACTAGCCATATCCAATAAATATTTGGAGGATATATTCATCATTCTAGTGATTAAGATTTGTTTCAAGCTGATCCTTTAGAATCTTCAGTTGAAGATATAGATGCAAATAAATAAATCTATAGGTAGCTTCAACATTGTACTTAGTAATCACCCTAGCCATATCTTGAAAAACTTCCAGATTTTATTTCTTCCAAATGAACCAAAGGAATTTGATAGAGAAAACCAACCAAATCTTATGGAAAAATAAATGAACCTTATTTTTAGTATAAATATAACCAAAGGTAATATTAAACTTATAATAGCCTAACCAAATAAAGAACACATAATTTTAAGGCAATGAATCTATATATTAGAAACAAATGAGCATTTAAAAAATACATGATTAATGGTTTCCACATCACCAAAAAGCATATAGAAGGGTTGACAAATGACAAAATTCATAATAATAGACCAAAAAACTAACTTATTATGTAAAAATAACCATCTAAAACATTTTTTTTAGGCTCAAGACAAGAGGCCCAAATCACTTAAAATCTAAACATCCAACTATAAAGGGGATCACAAACATGCCAAAGATGGTTAAGGCTAAAATAAAAACTTTTGGAGAAAGTAAGATTTTTATAGAACATCTTCATGTTAAATTCATTAAAAGGTGGGTTGTTAATCCATTTAATGTTGTCCCTATTGATTCTTATAATGTACCACAAGTGCACTTGGTGTTTAGAGAACACTTCTCATTTTAGAATTTAGGAAATTCAGAGCATGAGTTGCAGGTTTTGACAATATGGTTGTCTATGGTGAAATAGCAGTAGAGTAAGATAATTGCTCCACAATATTTATATAATTTGGTGGTTGGAAGCCACCTTGGCCAATTATTTGTGAATATTTGTTAATACTTAGTGAGTTACACTCCTACTTTAACTTACAGACTAATCTAAGTAGATATTTACAATGTGGCTAAAACTAAAGTGGTCATGGTGTAAAAAGGAGCAAAGAGAAGGGTAGGGGAGAAAAGAAATGAGTGAGTTCAAATTTTAGTCCTAAACATTATGAAAAAGTATCAATGGAAACTGAAAACACATTTATCAAATATATAATGTGATATAGCCTAAGCTCAAATCTCACTATATATTAGGCTTACATCAAAGGAAAATGTTTAAGAATCATAAGTAAGAACTATGTCTACTTTATGGATTTACCACTATAATCAAATAACAATTGTACACTAAATATATAGAAAAATGAAATGAAGAGAACCTAAGATCTTTCAACTAATCTAGCATAGGCACAAATCAGAAACCTTATGATTAAAGAATGTTATTTAGAATTCAAAGACACTATTCAAATTCAAGACCTCTACTAATAATTAAGAGACAAGCTATATTAGAAATTAACACATCAAAAATGGATAATCCTTATATAATTCCTTGATCTTATTAATTGATTCATGTATACAAAATTACTTCAAAAAACCTCTCCCTTCTTATAATGGTAATACATGCCTTTATAAGAAGATTAGATAGTGTACCAATCAGTTGTAAAATATAAGCATAAAAAGATAAGGATAGTTGTCCTTACAAGCTCTAAAATACACTTTCTTTTCCCAATTATATTGACCTAGAGTCCAACATACTAAAAAATTAACATATGCCTTTATAATGGGATATTCTACTTTTATAATGTTACAAAACTTTTAAAAAATACAATATGCTCAATTTGAGGGTGGGGACCCTAGCTGTCACTACTGGAAGATTCTCATTTCTCTCTCATGTTGTTCATTAATTAGGTCTAGGTCTATAACAAGCTTCATGGTCTACTCTTGTTCTTGGTCAGCCAAGTCATCAAATTCTTTGTCATTTTTATCCATGGCGTCCTTGATAATCCTAGATTAGTTTATTCTCTCCCTTGCATTGAGTATCATGCCTAAGATTTTGTTATTTTTTCCCCTATATTTGCCTTTTCCTTTTCCCCTAATTTCCTAGGTTACCAAAGTATCCCTATGCTTGAATTCCTCATCACTAATGATCCCAAGGGCATTGGGTTATGTAGGCTCTATAATCATGGTCTCAAGAAGTTTTTCAACTCTTTCAATTAGTTGATTATCTTCTTTTAGGACCCTTTCCATAGTATTATTCCATGCACTCAAACTCTAAACTTTTTCAATCACAATTCCCAGAATTGTGCTCAAATGCACCAAAGTAATGGTTTTGAATTTTTGGATCTACTTCTTTGCCTAAATATTAAGGAGTTGATCTATTTTATCCTTAAAATCCTACCATTGGGTGACTAAACTCTTGGCTAGTTCACATCCCCCCCCAATACACCTTGCCTTAATTTCATTAACTTAAGTGCCTCAAACATGTCACAAAATGACTTGTCAAGAAATTTGATTATTGTATTTGGCACTGATATAATTGCCTATTTTTCTAAGTTTTATTTTTATCTTTCCAAGTTCTATATCCTTTGCTTCATACCTTAGACTCTAGCTTTATCTTGTGTTGAGTGGGCTTCAATTAGACTTTCCACATCTTCCTCATGAATTATATCCTCTCTAAGTTATTGGATACCTACTGGGGTTAGTCCTACAAATGGTTCCACCTTCTAAAAGGTGAATTATTCTATCCCAACCACATTTGTCTTGGTTTTTATTATTTTCAACCCAACTATCTCAGGGTTGAAATGGATAGTAGTGATTGGTTCCTTGAATTAGGGAGGTTTTGGGACCTCCACACTTGAGCTAGTAGATTCTCCTAGAGCATCTATCTTCTTTCATTATAGCCCTTCAATGACCACAATTCTTCTTTCTTCCTACTCTTTAATTATAGTGCTTATCTAAGTATTTATATCATCTTGTATTCCCACATCAGTGACCTTTGTCATGGCCCAAGAATGAGAAAGAGAGGGGATCTTTTGTAATTTTCCACTGATGAACCAGTTAGGAATGAGTAGTCCAGGGATTGGAAATTCATCACTAAAGAGATTGACTTCACTAGTGGGATGAGTGAAGGTCAATATGGGCTTCTTCCTTGGTCTTATTGGGACTAAGGCCAATTATGGCTTCCTCTTATCTTGAGGTGCCATAGAGATTAGCTCCTTTCCTATTGTTTTTTCTAAAGGGTCCTCCTCTCCACTTGAGTCAGAGGACTCTGTAAGTTCCTTGAGGGAACCTTCAAGTGTCTCTTCTAGTTAAAATGCTATCATGTCAATGTAATAGATTAGAGAAGGTGGCCTTTGTTATATGGTTGAAAGTAATGGCCTTTCTTTAGGTCTTTCTTCTAATGTTATCTCTTTAACCTTCTCCTTTATTTTGCCTTGATCACCCTAAATTTTCTCTACCTTTTGTTGGGGTTATGGCTAATCTATCCAAGGTGGTTCATGGGTTGTTCTAGATGGCCTAGGTAGTAGATGGTATTTCAAAGGGTACATTTTCCATTTTTTTCTAGATGGTCTATTGTCCCTGACCAATCTATGCTTGAGTTTAATGTTATGGCCTTTGATCTTGGCCAATACCTCTTCATAGTTCTTAGCCTTGATATATATGGTGTCATGAACATTGAGTTGATGTGCATATTCTAGATTTGAGAACTTATTATCCCTTAGATGGTCTCCAACTACATTATTTGGATCCCACATCTAGAGTTCATCTAGTTGGAAGCCAAATTAATCTCTATGTGTGAACATAACCTCCACCTTCTTCTAATATTTTATTATTGTTTTCCTAATATTCAAGAGGAATGGGTGGAGTAAGGATTTCATTTTCTATTTACAAGTCCTATCAATGCCATGGATGAGCTGGGAAGCAATTTCCTACTCTACAAGCTTATTTGGAGCATATACTAGTAGTTTGTAAGGTTGAGTCATGATTCCTTCTATCTTGATGACTATGCAATCAGGGTAATACCATACATCCCATATCATTCCAACATATCTCTTGATGAGGGGGTAGAGCCTAGGCATGAGAACACCTATGATGGCCTCCACTACAGTAGGGTAAATGTATTCACAAATAAACTACATGTGATTTGTGTACTTTAAGATGTGAAACTTGGAGTAGTAGTGCAAAATGGTTGTCCTACCCTCTATGGACCAATTCCTAATCCTAGGGAAGTTAGTTGAGGCTAGAAGGGCATTGAGTAGATATGACATCATAAATAATTGATTTGAGGTATTCTTTTGATGGTGATGAATTTCTTAGCAAGGAAGATACTAATCAAATCTCCAATTGGAGGGGTAAGTTTTATTCCCAAAAGAAGTGCACATATGATACCCAAACCTTATTCACATAAGTGGTAAAATGGGCACCAAAAGATCTATTCAACAAGGTCATTATCACACTCATACTATCTTTGAACTAGACAATATGGAGTTTTCCATCAAGACTTCTAAAGATGTGAGGTCCTTGGTGGAAGTAGGGTCTCAGGATCAAGTTTAGGTCATGGTTATTTGTCCATTACCTCATTTTGGGAAGGTCTACATGGGGAAGGGGAAGCTTATAGTGTTTTTTGAAAGCAACAAGGGAAATGTATGCTACCCATTTTGAGCTACCTTCCCTAATGATCCACTCACCATCTATCCTAAAATCAATATATATGGGGGAAAAGATGTCAATGTAGTGTAATACCTATAGTTTTTCCATGACATGATGAATGCAAGCCATTTGGATTGCAACCAGGTCATAGTGTCATATGTTTATGGTGACATTTCTTTATTCCTCCCTTGAGATGGGTTACAACTCTTCTATCATAAAGAATAGTTGAGACCAATTCCTCGTTCCCTATATATTTAGTGCTATAAGGTCTAATTATATATCCTTGAATATATAGCCTTTAGTATCTATTTCCAAATAGATCTCAACTTCTTCCTTAAATTGTTGCCTACTAGCTACGATGGTCTATATTTTTTGCTAATTATTTATGTTAGATTGCATATGATCTTTGTGAAAGCTCTCTCATGCTTATAAACATAATTAAGTTATCCTTTATTGAATTATGGAAAATCAAATCCATTTGGGTCATTTTTATGTAGGTTTTAGGATTTTGGAGCTTAATGGTAGAATATATCTAGACTTCAACTTATACGTGTTCTATATTTGATTTTGACCTTGGCCTTTATACCTTTATGTTTTTGATCCCATGAGATCTCAAATTTTGTCATTTTTTGCTTGCATGGTGTTTATGTGGCACTGGTCTTGACCTTTTATGGAATTTTCCATAAATTTAATTTGAACACTATCCATTTATATTTTAAAAATTACCTCCTTCATTTTATACCACAAGATCAAAATCCCATATTAGTATGAGCTATTGATTATAATCTGAGCCCTTAGATCCTAATTGTGTCTCTCTATTGCAAACTCTATGATCATGACACTTGGAATTTTACATGCCTTCTCCATGCTCTAAATATTTTGGTCAATCATTAATCAAATGAGTATCAACCATGTGGTGATCTTATGGGCCTTTGAAAATTCATTGGCACCTTCACATTGTTGAATCAAATCTAGTGATGGGATGTGAACCATTGATCTGTAAACAATGCCTAAATATCAAGTTAGTTTATTATTAAAGTCATGATTTAAGCTTAAGTTCCTTAGGATAATGTTTGTTTCATGTTTATCAAGCACAAAATAAACCTTAGGATAAGGAACATATGGCTACATTTCCTAATTTATAATGAATGGGGAAGGGTCTAAATAGTTTAGGCCATCACATATAAAAACCCATGGTTAGCTTATACTATATGTGACAAGAGCTTCCCCTTTTAAAATAAGACTTAACATAAGCTCATAGTTTAATTTTCATGACAAAATTCCATGAGGACCCTTATGTATGAATTTAGACTAAGTATTTAGATTATAAGACCATTTCCATATTTTTCAGGCTGAGGACTCCCATTATTGAACATATTTTGAACATTTCATTTAGATTAATAAGCCACTTCTGAGTTAAAATAATATTTTAGAATTACATTTGAGCACTAAGTAAGATATTTCATGGTTTAAAATTGATGGTCTCATGGATGTCAAATACACCCTCATAGGTGTCAATTTATAGTCATGTGGCCATCAGGTTTAAACTAATGAATTTTTTATTTTTTTGGACTTAAAGTTATTGGTTGCATAGGCATCAAGTTTATCTTGTCAAATGTTTGGATGGCAGTTACATGAATGCCAATTTTAAGTTCATTAAAATATTAGGTACTAAATGTGAGCATGCCACTTGGCATTTCCATGGGGCTTCCTATGGTCTCGGTGTTAATTCACCCTATTTGATCAAATGTCATGATAAAGCGATAGCCATAGGATTTTCATTTAGGGACTTGATATTGATTGGTGGTTATGTCAGGTGGACCCCTTTTCTTTTAATCCTTGAATGTTATGATGTTACATGTCCATATTTTAGGTTTCTTGCATCCTTTTGACTTTTTAATTATGCTTCACTCTATTCAATTTGGTCTTAGTGAGTAAGTGAAGGTCTTTAGATTACCAAAAATACATGTTATTTAAGCTAAATTTTAGATTATCCTTGCATCATTAGATCAAATCCCATGATAAAGTGACAACCATAGGATCTTTAAAAGTGTAAGTAAGTTAATGTTAGGACCGTAGAGACAATAAAAATATATTCTTAAGGTGCTAAGACTAAGGTTGTGATTATATCAATGAATACATTGGGGCCTTAGTATTAAAGTCTTAGGCTAAGCTGGGGGAATATAAAAGGACCCTACATGAAAAAATTTATTTAGGCCATAAGGAACATTAGAAAAGAGGGAAATAATGAAGGGGATTAAGTTTCTTAGTCAAGTTGTGATAAAAAAACATGACTAAACCTAGAATATTTGCTTTATACTTAAGTCTATAAATGAATTTTAAAATGGTTCCCATCAATTTGGTTCTAACCTTTATTCAAATTTGAATTAAGGGTTTTTTAGGGTTTTGAAATACAAAATTCACATAGATATATGCCATAGAACCTATAACTTACAGTCAAATGAAATTCATTAGCAATGTTAGTCTAGATTAAAGTAGATTAAAACCACTTAAGCCTGTCTCTTAATAAAGTGGATGATATTCAATTTATATAAAATACCTTGACATGCTAAAATTTCCATGTTTTATTATAAGGGCTTCTCAAGGGTCCCAATTCAAAAAATGGGGTACGTTGGTCCTAATAAATGATGACTCATGGGGGAAACATAGCAATATGTTAGAACCTAGAGACTTTGATTAGACAAATAATTAGGTCATCCACTTTATTTAATCAATATCATCATCCAATCATGGCCATAGTTGAAACAAAACTTGTATTTGTGGTTTTAAGGTCAAATTCCAAGACATATCCATACTGTGTGTGCTTTGATTCCACTTACTTTTTGTCATGGGGTTCAAGGAAAAACTTCTAGGTTTCATGTCCTCAACCACTTATACTAACTTATAGTATGTTGAAATGTTCAACATGAACTATAATTCAACTTAGGGAAGGCTTGATCATTGTTTTCTTGCTAGCTAGGCATCCATAGCACTTATAAAGATGCCTTTAGCTCCACTCATGGCCTTGATCCACTACCATCCAAGCATCCATAGCTCCAGTGGAGATTACCAGAATCACCTATATATGAAAGCTTATATTTTTGCATTATATCCTTATTTTTGTATTTTCTTAGATCTTTAGGCTTTCAGTAAGGTTGGAAGCTAGGATAGCCAGGTTTTAGGATTTGGTCAAGTACTTAATCTTTGGAAAATCATCTATGGTTACAACTCTTATCCCAGGAAAGGATGTTTATTACATGTTAGTTTTGGGTATACCCTAACAATTTGAGTTTTCATCCCATAAGTGCAAGTCTTCTTAAAACTAGTTTGAGGTCAAGACAATGGTTAGGGTCTAATGAAATGGTTAGCCTTTCCATTGGTCTTTATTAGTGTTTCTAAGATATAACATCATGCTTTATATTTTAGGACCATAGTTACTCTATGTATGGGGTTCATACTTTCATTTATGAATTGGGGGGCATGTTTTAAAGAAAAATTCATAACTTCTGAGCTCAAAATTATCCCCAAGGAATTATTGGAATCAAGGAACCAAGCAACAAGAAAGAAAAACACAATAGAAAAAAAGACAAAAACCATGGAAAACAAACAAATATTTATATGGTTATGCATGAACAAGGGACAATAAGGAAATAAAATGCAGTAACTAACCTACCTAAACTAATCTAATCATCTTACAATTTTACTCCATGAAGACCCTAGTAGGTGCAGCAGAGAAATAGTGTTTGAGGTATTGCCCATTGGTGGGCAATGTAAACTCTGCTCTTTGTAAGTATTTGAGCTTGAAGGTGTTATTTCCCATTGTTTCTATAATCTGGTATGGACCAATCCATAATGATTTGAATTTACCATATTTGATCTTTGTCTCAAATGCTTTTTCCTAGAGAAGAATCAGGTTTCCTTGTCTAAACACCTTTATTTTGGACCTTTTATCAAACAATCTCTTAAATATGGTTTGATGCCTACTAAAGTCAACAAAAGCTTTCTCCCTTGCATATTCCATCTAAATTATATCCAAAACTCTATAATTAGATAACTTAGCTCTCCTCCATATATTCATGCATAAATATATATGTAGGCAACTTGAGAGTGATGGGAAAGATGGGTTCTTATCCATACACCAATAGAAATGGTGAGGCTCTTAAGGCTTGCTTGATTCTTATCCTATCATCCCAAAGTGAAAATTTAAGGAGCTTATGCTAATTCTTGGGCTTGTCCTCAATAGACTTCTTAATCACCTTCATTAGGTTCTTATTTATTGACTCAAACAATCCATTTGATCCAAAACTCAAAAGCCTTGGTTGAAATATAATTCAAGAAACAAGAACAAAACAATTCAAATAATGTTATCTCTGATAAGAGATGTTTTTTTGATCAAATTTGTAGACCCAAACATATGCTTATCTCTGAGAAGAGACGTCTAATTTCCATTTCAGGTTACATCTTCATTTATACATGTTTTGAAGGTGTGGGGAGAATGTGGAAGGTCACCAATCTCAAGGGAGATGAATTGGTTTGACTTCCATGATTTAAAACAATACAGAATTCAAGGAATTACTATTTTTAGTAACTTACTATTTTTAGACTACACTATTAAAATTGAAATTTGGGACAATTCCAATGGGTTTTATGGGTCAAAATTCATTGAGTAGAGCTCATGCCATCTCACAACATTCCCCTCATTATTATCTTTCCAACGGTTCAAACAGCGAGTCAATTGGAGCTACAGTGTAAAAGTTATGGCTCCCAAACATTTTGTCATCGATTAGGGTGGACCCATCACCTGAATTGTCATTTGAATTGTTTTCCAGATCATCCCTCCCTCCTTGAGAAGCAATGGTCCCCATTGCATCAATATTTATCATCAAGTGTGGTAGATGTAATTTTATTTGATTCTCAATGCATAATTGGAAGGGACTATGATTTATGAAACTGTGTAGGGCTCGATTGTTCACCATTTTTGTCTAACCATCAGTCTGTGGATGGAAGGCCATGAAATTCTTCAGCTCGACATCTATTTACTTCTATTGTTGTGTTGTTTTTGTAGTCAAGGCTGTAACATCGACACTTTTAGATTCTTGTGGCTTGACCACCATGAGAAAAAATTTATTGGCACTAATTAGAGAGATAGATGTAGAAGGTGGTACTTCTGGTACCCTGTAGCACCATGTTCCAAGAGTGAGAGTGATCCTTCTAGTTCTTGATTCATATATAACATGTCGATAATACATGAATGGCTGACCAAAGAGTACATCATAAACATCTAGATTGACCACATCATAGAAGACCTCATCTTGGAAAGGTTGTATTACATATGAGAGAAGACATTGGTGGGTGACATAGAGGTTTCTCCTTGGACTCAACCATCCAATACTGTATGGTTTTGGGTGAGGCTTCATGGATAGATTTAGGCTTTTCACAACATTAGTAGAGATTAAAATCTTTTGACTTCCACTATCAAGAATTAAATGCAGAGGCTTACCTTTCACCCATAACATAGAATGAAACAACCTTTCATTGTCATCTAGCATCTCGTCGTGTGTTTATGATGAAGCAACAATGGCTTCAGGATCAGCATCTATAATTTATTCTTCAACCTCTTTGACTGTAGGGTCTATATGAGGTAGAGTAGTAGATGTTGAGGATTGTGACTTAGAAAGCAGTGATTTGATAGCTTGACATTCTTATTTGGAGTGAGTTCTAGATTTGTGATAATCACACCACTTCCCAGTGTTTCCTTCATTTTTCTTCCAATTTTGGCCTTGTTTTTGACCTTCTTTGTCACTTTTCCATTTTGAAGACTGATTCTTTATATTCATTCTTCCATGCTTCTACTCAATCTTCACTACAAAATTGTATGCCTCACCGATGGTTTCCAAATTGAAGAGTTCCATTTCTCCCCATATGTACCATTATAGTTTGCCATGATATTTGAGAACCTTGTGTTTCTCACTTTCTTGGATGCCCAATCTCACAGATAAAGAATGAAAAATGTTAGTGTAATCTTGAACAAATTGTTCCTTACCTTAACAAAGTTGTTGCCACTCTATATACAGATCATCATATGCTCTAATGGGGTAGTATTCTTCCTTTACATCATCTATGAAATCATCCCATGTAGGTTCTATCTCAAGGTCAATATCATCTGCATTGAATCTCTTTTTGTACACTTCCCACCAATTTTTGATAGGCAATGATGCTTTCAGAAGAGAAAAAGTAATCTTCTCTTTATTAGTGAATATATTTATAGAAAAATAAGATGAAAATTGATCCAACCAATTTTCTATTGCATTAGCATTGATTTTGCCTTCAAATGTAGGGATATCAAAATTCACCTAAACCTTGAAGGGTGTTGGGGCACTAAAAGGATGTGCAGGTGCAGATGAGGAGCCAAAATTTCCCATCGAGATTTGTTGGAGAATTTGAGTGAATTTTTATAGCATCTATTCTTGTTGCTACTGGAGGGCTTCATTAACCATTTCCTTGGAAGGATCGGATGCCTCGGTGTTTTCCACCATTTGAAGTCGTTTGGAGTGAATAAGTGGATATTCTGTTGGTTCTATTTTCCACCCAAGCTTCCTATAATCTAACCTCATCCTCAAGATCATACACTCTAAAGACAAACTGCTCTAATACCACTGATCCAAAAATCAAAAGCTTTAGTTGAAAGATAATTCAAGAAATAAGAACAAAACAATTCAAATAATGCTATCTCTGATAAGAGATGTTTTTTGATCCAATTTGTAGACCCAAACATATGCTTAGCTCTGAGAAGAGATGTTTGATTTCCATTTTGGGTTACATCTTCATTTATACATGTTTTGAAGGTGTGGGGAGGATGTGGGAGGTCACCAATCTTAAGGGAGATTAATTGGTTTGACTTCCACAATCTACAACAATACAAAATTCGAGGAATTACTATTTTTAGATTACATTATTAAAATTTAAATTTGGGTTTTATGGGTTCAAACTTCATCAATCAAATCTCATGCCATCTCACTACGTTCCCCTCATTATTATCTTTCCAATGGTTCAAACTGTGAGTCAATTAGAGCTATGGTGCAAAAGTTATGGCTCCCTGAAGTTTTGTCATCAATTAGGGTGGACCCATCACCCGAATTGTCATCTGAATTGTTGTCCAGATCACCATTCCCTTGGGGATAATGGTTAGATGAAAAATTGAGAGTGATTCCATTATCTTAAACCCATTCATTCATCTCTATGGATGTGAAGGTAGACCCATTGTCACATACTAGGGATACTAGAGTCCCAACTTGGTACAAATGTTTTCTTCTAAAAAATTGATCACTTCTTTAGTTCTGCATTGTTTGGTGGTTGTAGCTTCAGTCCACCTTGTACAATAATCTATGATAGTAAGGATATACTTTTGACCTTCATATGAGTTGAGTTTTATTATGCCAACAAAGTCCAACTCCCATTGAGCAAAAGGTTTGACAATCATGACTAGATATAGAGGCATTGCTGCCTTTGGCTCCTTAGTGCTAAAGATCTAACATGAGTGGCATTATTTCACATGTTTGTGGGCATCTTTAAAATTTTTTGGCCAATAATATCCAAATATAAAAATATCATGGGTTATTTTCTTCCTATATTTATGTCCACTACCCATATTTTCATGAAAGGTACTCATGATTTGGGTGGCTTCTTCTTGAGAGACACACCTAAGGTAGACACCTTTAAAATTCTTCTTATATAAAACCCCATTCTTGATTAAGTAATGGGTTACCTTTAATCTTGGGGCCCTCTTTTTATCCCTAGATAGACCTATAAGACAAGTACCATTGATTATAAAATGTATGATTGGATCATACCACTCACTAGCTTGAAAGTTTTGTTGATCTACCTGCATAATACTTGGCCTAGGGTTAGTATTAGCAATCATTTGAATCAAACCTTGGCACCTTAAAAAATTTTCTATTTGCATCTCTAGGTCATATTCCTACAAGATTGGCATCCATTTACCTCTAATTTTTCCCACTTTATTATGACTTAACATAAGTTTGGTGGTAGAGTAAGGTAAGATGGCATGCACCTTATTTCTAAGGATGTAATCCCTAAATTTCTTAACTGCATTGGCTAGTGCATATTCTTGTTTGTCAATAAATGATTAATTTAACTTAGCATTATTGAAATTAGTGCTCATGAAAGCTATTGGTTGGTTACACCCTTCAATTTTTTGAGTTAACACTGTCGCCATATTGTGATTAGATGCAAAGGAGTAGAGGTAGAAGTCCCTTAAAAAATTAGGACTTATAAGGACTAAAGCTTGACTAATGGTCTTATTGATATCATTAAATGATTTTATAGAATCCTCATTCTATGTGACTTTTTCATCCTTATTCATCATGTCATTTAGTGGTTTGACTATTTCTACAAAACCAAAAATAAACTTTCTTACAAAATTAATTTTACCAGAGAATTACTTTAACTCTTTTTTACTATTTAGAATCTCTATTCTAGATATGTCCTCCACCCTTTTAGGGTTTATAGAGATCCCATATTTGGCTATAACATGACCCAATAAATTTATTTCAGTCACACAAAAGATACTTTTCTTAGGGTTCAAGGAAATACCATACCTTCTGTATCTTTCAAAAACTTACTATAAATGCATGAAGTGATCTTCTCTATTTTTAGAGAAAACTATTAGATCATCCATTTTAATAATGATGGATTTACCTATCAGACCTTGGAAGGCATGATCCATAGATCTTTGGAAGGTGGCTCTTGTATTGATGAGTCCAAAAGGCATTCTCTTATAAGTGAAGTTCCCCCACTTTGTGGTGAAATTTGTTTTCATCATGTCCTCCCTATCAACCAATACTTGGTTGTAACCTGAAAAGCCATCAAGAAATGACATCATAGATGATCTTGAAACAAGTTAAATTACTTGGTATAGGGAAGGAATGGGGTAGTTGTCCTTCTTTGATACTTTTTTCAAATTTATAAAGTCTATCCAAAGTCTAATCTATCCATTCTTCTTCCTGAATGGCACCAAATTAGCCACCCAGGTAGAGTGCCTAATGGGGAAGACTATCCTAACATCCAAAAGTATCTTAACCTTTTTAAATATAATTGGTTATAATATAGGATTTATAGGCCTTTGTTTCTACCTAAATGGTTTGTAGATCTCTTTAAGGGGTATAGTATATGTGATGACCCTTGGATCAAATATCTTTAAGTCATCATAGGACCATGCTATGACATCTCTGTATTAGGCAAGGAGTTCCTTGGATTTCTTGTTTTCCATGTTTATACAATCCTTCCCCATGTTTACCAACCAAGTTGATTACAAATGCCAAGGTCAATAAAATTATAATCCTTCCCATTTACCTTGGGAACTTGAGGATCCTCAGTAAGTTTTTCTTGATCAAAAAGTCTTTCTAAATCAATCATCCCTTTGGGAATTTCGTTGTCATTTAATTGAATGACCTTGCCATCAAACTTGTTTTCCCTATATGTATTTTTATCATCTTCATCAATAATGTGGGCATCAAATGACCCATAATTGGTTATGAAATCTAATATATGTTGATTTTCATTGAAGACTTGAAAGTGATTGATATTGTCAATCACTAAAGGACAAGGGAACAACTCAATACTAAAATTAGGGGAATATTGTTTGGGCATGAGGTTGGTTACAATAGATGCCAACCCATTAATAGCTTGGTTTCTTTCCCTTGGGATGGAAATGATGTTGAAGGCATGAAAGGATTCTATCAAGTCCCATACCCTGAACTTATATATTTTTAAGTATGAGAGTTTACATTGGTATTTTATTCTAACTTGGTCAACCACTAGTTCTGAATCCTCATAAACTAGCAATTCTTTGACCCTTTTTTTAATGGCAAACTATAAACCTAGGACAAGTGATTCATACTTAGCAAGATTTTTAGTATAATGAAATTAGATCCTGTAAGAAGCATGATAATTTTTATTAGTGGGATCATTCAAGACAACACCAACCCCTGATCTAGCACTACACTTAGCACCATCAAAATGCAATTTCCACAATCTAGGAATAGCCTGATCATTATTGGGATCACATATCTTATCAGCCTCTAGGGTGAAGACCCCTAAGTCTAAGTCAATTATGTTGACCCTCTCATTTAAAACATTGTACTCAATTATCATATGCTTCATTGTTAGTTCTCTCTCAATCCCAATTTGATTGGGTACCCCCTTCCAAGGTAGCCATAGATGTGAGCAATTTGTAGACATGTAACCATTCAAATCCTTGGTCTATTCCCTACTTAATAAGATTCCATAAACATTAGGTATTTAAACCACGTTAATTTTAATTAATTGTTACACCCTATGCTCAGAATCCAATTGCATATGAACATTTAATAATTCTCCTACAACCTTAACTCTAGATTTGTCCAATTGCATAACAACCCTGTCATACTTTATAGGTGTTAAACCAAGTTTCTTGGATATACCTATAGGAATGATATTGGTAGATGATATTGAATATAATAATAAATTATGAAAGTTTTTACTAAACAGCATGACAGTGAGCAAGAAAGGAAGAGACTCAGCTTTGGTTTTATGCATAGTTACGTTGGCATGATCAGTCTCGGGTGCATTATTGTACTTCTTTGACAAGGATTCTAGTAAGAGGTACCTCTTCTCTATAATCTATGTGAGTTCATGAAATTTGATATTATCCTTTATCTTATTCATGTCCTCAACTATGTTATACCCAATTTTAGTAGAAGAACTAGGAATTTCAACATTGGTTTTAAAAGTACTCCCTTTTAGTGGCTCTGGATTATTGTTTGAAGAGGTATCAAGAGGAGTTCCAAAACGATTTTAAAGCATTGAGGTAGTCAAAGGCTGCCTTTACTATATGTTCCTCAATGGGTATGTATTCTTCAAGAACTATTGAAAGGCTTTTACTTCTTTAGGGATCTCATTAGTTTTATTTTCTTCTTGAAAGGGGAAGTCAAAGGTGTCCACCATGAAGGCTTGCTTAGATGGCTTAGATCCAGAGGAACCTACACCACCTTCCTTGTTAGGGACCACTTCAAATGTATCTAACTCCTCTTTTAAATCCTCAAAGGCTTTGAAAAATTCTATACAATCAATTTCCCCATGTTTGGTTGTGTAATGTACCCTACAATAGTTAGGCAATGCAATATCAATAAGATTAATGTCCATATTCTTGTTATCAAAATATGGTACATTAGCCTTGTTATTATGAAAAAAATAATTTTGAAATTTGTTGCTTGGCCTATTAAACCTTTGAAATGAGAAATTACTACCAGAATGCTCTCTGGTATTGCTTACTTGTTTCTATAATTGAAGGAAATTAGTGTTTAATTTTTAAACCATTTTCAAGATAGACTCATTCTCATTTTTTAGAGTTTCAGAATTATGCACCTAATTGTTGTTAGCACCTACAAATAACACTAAAGCTCATTTATCACCTAAATTAAATCCATTAGTAGGATGAATCAAGAATCCTAGCTATTGATTTGTGGCTACATGACTTATGGGCAATTGATTTAAGTTTAGAAGCTGGTTTAAAGCTAAGAGATTTGGGTTATTATTGGGGAACAAATTCATCACAAGCATATGTGGGTTCACATTTGGGACTAAGTAATCCATTTTCCCTTGGGGATACATTTAATCAGTAATGGTCATTGATTCAAAGTAGGCTTGGGTTAACAAAGCTATAGCTAGGATGGATCTTTACAAGAATATAAAGGTCATAGGATTCACTACATCTTTGTAGATCTCTAAAGCCAGAACATCAGTAGGTTTATAAGGCTCTATGGTTATGCTATACATATTTTTAAATCTATAATTAAATGATATGATGGGATCACTAGTGTCCCTTCTAATAGTGTTGAATTGATGGTAAATGACATAGGAACTAACAATCTTACCAAATTGATCAATGAACACATTATTGAAATTATTCTATCTCATAATGTAATTATCAGGTAAGTTTAGAAACCATTCATCAGTTTCATCTTTAAAAGTGAAAGGAAATAGCCTACATGCTACATCTTCATGTACTACATTAAGTATCCTTATGGTAGCTTTAAAAGACTTTATGTGTTCTTCAGTGGTTATTATTCTGGTTAGACTAAATGTACGTAGATATTTCTTAGGGTTCCTTGGGAGATCATGAACTACCCTTGGTACATTAATTGAAGAATTCCCCATCCATGCCATACCTGGATGAATGTCAAAGGCACAAGTACCTTAAAGAGGTGAAGTTGGAAGAGACTTGGAATTCCTATGTCTACATTTGTCACGTTTGGCTCTCCTATGCACCTCAAGCTCAAGTAAATGTCTTTGGTTAATTAGTGTGACCTTATTCTAATATTATGAAATTCCATCTTAAAATTTGAAGATCCTACTAAAATATGATGTGTCAAGCTAATTTTTATGAAGAACAAGAGCAAGACCTACACATTGAGCTTCTTTTATAAAGGTGGTATGAAATTTTGCAAAGGATGATAATATTTGATTGAATTAGCTCTAAGATGTGCCAAAATACATAAATATGGTCTACCTTTATAAGTCTAAGACTAAAGGAACTCAAATCTATGAAATATATTCCCACCTTTGATCAAAACAAACTATTCTAACCTTATATACTATGGATTTTCAAAGTTAAAGCTAGATATACTAGAAATAAGAACTAATTCTCAAAGAACTTCAAAGGAAATATAAAAGGGAGCTAAAAACAACAAAGATAAATTATATTTACACTTTTAAGAAAAGAATTCACTCAAAAACATGAAGATATACTGATATTTTAGGTGAAATAAGACTAAGATCAATAAGGATTCAGAGAATTAGGCCCTCCTTCTAGTGATAGTGGGAGCTATCTTGTTGATGATTCTAATGTACCACAAGTGACCTTAGTGTGTAGAGAACACTTCTCATTTTATAATTTATAAAATTTAGAGTGTGAGTTGTAGGTTTTGACAATCTGGTTATATGTGGTGAAATAGCAAGAGAGTAAGATAATTGTTTCATAATATTTATATAATTTGGTGGTTGGGAACCACCTTGGCCAGTTCTTTGTCAATATTTGTTAATACTTAGTTAGTTATGATTTTAATTTAATATGCATACTAATCTAAGTAAATATTTACAATGTGGCTAAAACTAAAGTGGTCATGGTGTAAAACGGATCAAAGAGAAGGGTCGGGTAGAAAAAAAATGAGTGATTGCCAATTTTAGTCCTAAACATTATGACAAAGTATCAATGGTAACTAAATATGCATTTATCAAATATATAATGAAATATATGCTAAGCTCAAACATCATTATATATTAGGCAAAATTCAAAACAAAACATTTAAGAATCACAAGTAAGAACCAGGTCTACTTTAGGGATTTACCACTATAATCAAATAACAATTGCACATCTAAATACAAACCAATATGAAATGAAGCAAAACCTAAGATTGTTCAACTAATCTAGCATAGGCATAAGTCAAAAACCCTATGATTAAATAATGTTATTTACAATTCAAAGACACTATTCAAATTCAAGACCTCTACTAACAATTGAAAGAAAAGTTATATTAGTAATTACCACATCAAAAATGGATAATCTTTATAGAATTCCTTGATCTTATTTATTTCTTCAAGTATACAAAATTTTATGAAAAAAATATCCCTTCTTGCAATGGTAATACATGATTTTATAGTAAAATCAAGTAGTGTACTAGTCTTTTATAAAATATAGGTGTACAAAGATAAAGACAGTTATTCTTACAAGCTCTAAAATACACATGCTTTTCCCAATTATATTGACCTAGAGGCCAATATGTTAACAAACTAGCATATGCCTTTACAATAGGATATTCTAATTTAAAATTGTTACAAAACTTTTAAAAAATATAATATTCTCAATTTAAGGGTGGGGCCCCTATCTATCTCTATTGGAATATGATCATTTCTCTCTCATGTTGTCCATTAATTAGGTCTAGGTCCACAACAGGCTTCATGATCTGCTCTTCTTCTTGGTCAGCCAAGTCATCAAATTCTTTGTCATTTATATCCATGGCCTCCTTGATACTCTTGGATTCATTTATTATCTAGCTTACATTGAGTATCATGCCCAAGATTTTATTATTTTTGCTTTCACCCCCAGCTTTACCTTAGACTTTTCCTTTGTTTTCATAGGTTACCAAAGTAGCCTTATGCTTGAATTCCTCATCACTAATGATGCCAAGGGAATTAGGTTGTGTATGATCTATAATCATGGTCCCAAGAAGTTGTTCAATTCTTGTAATTGGTTCCTTATCTTATTTTAGGACCCTTTCCATAATATTGTGCCATACACTAAAAATCTAAACCTTTTCAATCACAATTCCCAAAATTATGCTCCAATACCCTAAACTAATGGTCTTGAAGCTTGGGATCTACTTCTTTTCCTAAATATTAAGGATTTGAGCTATTTTATCCTCAGATGCCTACCATTGGGTGACTAAACTCTTGGCTAGTTCACATTTCCCCTCCAATGCACCTTGTCTTAATTTCGTGGACTTAATTGCCTCAAACATGTCATAAAATGACTTGTTAAGTAGTTTGATTATTATATCTGGCACTGATATAATTATCTATTTTTCCAAGTTTTCTTTTTCTCTTTCCATGTTCTAGATCCTCTACTTCATACCTTAGACTCTAGCTTTATCTTGTGCTGAGTGGGCTTCAATTAGACTTTCCACATCTTCCTCATGAATGACAACCTCTCTAAGCTACTGGCTACCCACTGGGGTTAGTCCTAAAAATGTTTCCACCTTTTAAAATGTGAATTATTCTATCCCAACCATAGTTTTCCTATTTTTTATTCTTTCTAACCTAGCTATGTCATGGTTGAAATGGATAATAGTGACTGGTTCCTTAAATTAGGGAGGTTTTCGGACCTACACACTTGAGCTAGTAGAGGCTCCTAGAGAATCTATCTTCTTGCCTTTTGGCCCTTTAATGACCAAAATAATTATTTATTCCTTCTCTTTCATTATATCCCTTATCCAAGGCTTCATATCATCTTGTATTCCCACATCAGTGACCTTTGTCATGGCCCAAGAATGAGAGAGAGAAGAGATCTTTCATAATTTTCCATAGATGAACCATTCAAGAATGATTGGTCCATGGATTGGAAATTTATCACTAAAGAGATTGACTTCACTATTGGGATGAGTGAAGGTCAATCTAAGTTTTTTCCTAAGTCTTACTAGGACCAAGGCCAATTCTACCTTCCTCTTCTCTTGAGGTACCATAGGGATTAACTCCTTTTCTATTATTTCCTCTGAAGGGTCCTCCTTTCCACCTGAGCCATAGGACTTTGAAAATTCCTTGAGGGTGCCTTCAAGTGTCTCTTCTGATTCCAAAGCTATCATGTTAATGTACTATATTGGAGAAGGTGGCCTCTATTACGTGGTTGAAGGTAATGACCCTTTTCTAGTTCTTTTTTCTAATCTTATCTCTCTAGCCTTCTCATTTCCTTTACCTTGATCACCCTAAATTTGTTTGACCTTTTATTGGGGTTGTGGTTTATCTATCTGAGGTGGATCATGGCATATTTAAGATGGCCCAGGTAGTGTATGGTATTTCAAAAGGTGTATTTTCCATGTTTGTCAAGATGGATTATTGTCCCTGACCAATCTATGATTGAGCTTAATTTTATGGCCTTATATCCTGGCCAATACTTCTTCATAGTTCTTAGCCCTGATATATATGGTGTCATGGACATAGATTTGATGTGAATATTCTATATTTATTAAGAGATTCTTGTACCTTATATGGTCATCAACTACATTTGTTGGATTCCATATTTGGAGTTCATCCTGTTGGAAGCCAAATGTATCTCTATGTGTGGACATAACCTCCACCTAATTTGAATCTTGTATTATGGTTTTCCCAATATTCAAGGGGAAGGGGTGGAGTAGGCCTTTCATTTTCTCTTTTCAAGTCCTATCTATGCCATGGATGAGTTAGGAAGCAATTTCCTACTCTTTAAGCTTATTTGGAACATATACTAGAAGTTTGTAAGGTTGAGAGATGATTCCTTATATCTTGATGACTATGTAATCAAGATAATACCATACGTCCCCAATCATTTCAACATACCTCTTGATGAGGAGGTGCAGCCTAATCATGGGAAAAAATGTGATGGCCTCCATTATAGCAAGGTAAACATAGTCACAAATAAACTACATGTGATTCCTATACTTGAAGATGTGTAGCTCAGGATAGTAGTGTGAAATGGTTTTCCTATCTTCTATGGACTAATTCTTAATTAAAAGGAAGTTGGTTGAGGCTAAAATGACACTGAGTAGATATGAAATCACAAATAATTTATTTGAGGTCTTTCTTTTGATGGTGATGAATTTTTTAGCAAGGAAGATATTGATTAAATCTCCAATTAGAGGGGTAAGTTTTTCCTCCAGTAGGAAGTGCACATATGAGACCCAAAATTTATTCACATAAGTGGTTGAAGGGGCATCAAAATATCTATCCAACAAGGACATTATCATTATAATACCCTCTCTAAACTAGATGATAGGGATTTTTCCATCAAGGCTTCTAAAGATGTGAGGTCCTTGGTGGAGCCATGGTCCTAGGACAGAGTCTAGGTCATGGTTATTGGTACATTCCCTCATTTTGGGAAGCTATACATAGGGAAGGGGAAACTTATAGTATTTTTAAAAATAAATAGGGGAAATTTATGCTACCCCTTTTGAGTTACCTTCCCTAATGATCCACTCACCATCTATCCTACAATCAACAAATATGGGGGCAAAGACATCATTATAGTGAAATACCTTTGGTTTTGATGTAGCATGATGAATGCCAACCATTTAAATTACAACTAGGTCATAGTATCATTTATTTGTGGTGAAATTTCTTTGCTCCTCCCTTGAGATGGGTTGTAACTCTTCTATCATAAAGAAGAGCTCAGACCAATTCCTAATGCCCTGGATATTTATCACTATGAGGTCCAATTCTATATCCTTGAATATCTGACCTTAATTATCTATTGCCAAATAAATTTTAACCTCTTCCTTTAATTATTTCCTGTTAGCTACCATGGTCTCTATTTTTTACTAATTTTTCATGCCAGATTGTAGATAATCTTTGTGAAATATTTCTCATGCTCAAAAACATAATTAAGTTATCCTTTGATTGAATTGTCGAAAATCAAGTCTATTTGGGTTGATTTTATGTAGGGTTTAGAGTTTTGGAGCTTTAATTGTGTAATATATCCAAATTTTGATTTATACATGTTATATATTTTATTTGTACCTTTACCTTTATACCTTTGTGTTTTTAAGCCCATGAGATCTTGATTTTTTTCCTTTTCTGCTTGTGTGGCACTTGTCTTGACCCTTCACAACATTTTTCATAAATGTCATTTGAACAATAGCCATTAGTGTTTAAAAAAATACCTCCTTCATTTCACACTATAGGATCAAAATCCTATATTAGCGTGAGCCATTGATTATAATTTAGGCTCTTAGATCCTGATTGGGTCTCTCTATTTCAAACTCTATGATCATGACACTTGGTGTTTTACATGCCTTCTATATGCTCCAAATATTTTGGTCAGTCATTTATCAAATGAGTATCAACAATGTCATGATCTTATGGGACATTTAAAATTCATTATAACCATCACACCATTTGATCAAATCCAATGATGGGGTGCAAACCATTGATCTATAAAGAATGCCCAAATGTTAAGTCAGTTTATTATTAAAGTCATGATCTAGGCTTAAGTTCCTTAGGCCAAGGTTTGTTTCATGTTTATCAAAGACAAAATAAACCTTAGGATAAGGAACATATTCCTATATTTCCCAATTTATAATTAAGGGGGAAGGGTCTAAATAGTTTAGGCCACCACATATAAAAACCCTTGGTTATCTTATACTCCATGTGACAAGGGCTTCCCCTTTTAACATAAGACTTAACATAAGCTCATAGTTTAAAGTTCATGAAAAAATTCCATGAGTACCATTATATATGAATTTAGACTAAGTATTTAGATTATAAGACCATTTCCATATTTTGCAGGCTAAAGGCTCCTATTGTTAAACATATTTTGAGCATTTCCTTTAGATTAAGAAGCCACTTATGAGTTAAAATAAGATTTTGGAATTCCATTTGAACACTAAGTAAGAAATTTAATTGGGTTAAAATTTATTTTCTCATGGAGATAAAATAAACCCTCATGGGTGTCATTTGATGGTTGTAGTCCATCAAATTTAAACTAGTGAAGTTTTGATTTTATTGGATTTAAAGTTGACAGTCATGCATGTGTCAAGTTCATCTTTTCAAACATTTGGATGATGGTCATCTGAATGTCAATTTTAATTTCATTAAAATATTTGGTGCCAAATGTGAGGATGCCACTTGGAATTTCCATGAGGCTTCCTATGGTCTTAGTGTTAATTCACCCTATTGGATCAAATGTTGTGATAAAATGACAACCATAGTATCTTGATTCAGGTACTTGCTATTGATTGGCGATCTTGTCAAGTGGGTCCCTTTCCTTTTAATCCTTAAATTAAATGATGCCACATGTCAATATTTTAGGATTATTTCATCCTTTTAACATTTTAATTATGCTTTGTTTCATTCGATTGGGTCTTAGCAAGTAAGCACAGGTCATTGGGTTACCAAAAATGCATGTTATTTAAGCCAAAGTTCAGGTTATCCTCACATCATTAGATCAAATCCCATGATAAAGGGAGAAATACAAGTATCATACAAAGTATGAATAATCTAATGTTAGGACCATGGATACAATAAAAATTTAGGCTTAAGGCACTAAGACTAAGGTCATGATTGTATAAATGAATACATTGAGGCCTTAGTATTAAAGTCTTAGGCTAAGTTGGGGGAATATAAAAGGACCCTACATGATGACATTTAATTAGTCCATAAGGAAATTTATAAAAGTGTGAAATAATTAAGGGGTTTAATTTTATTAGTCAAGTTGTGTTAGAAAACATGACTAAACCTAGAATATGTGCTTTATACTTAAGTTTATAAATGAATTTTAAAATGGTTCTTGCCAATTTGGTTCCCATCTTTATTCAAATTTGAACTAAGGTTTTGCTATAGTTTTGGAATACAAAATTCATGGGGATATATGCCATGAAACCTACAACTTACATTCAAATAAACTTCATTACAAATGTTAGTCCAGATTAAAGCAAATTAAAACCACATAAGCTTGTCTCTTAATAACATGGATGATCTTAAAATTCTATAAAATACCTTGACATGATGAAATTTCCATGCTTTATTTTTAGGGCTTCTCAAGGGTCCCAATTAAAAAAATGGGTTATGTTGGTCCCAATAGTTTGAAAACTCATATTCGTCATCAAAGGTAGAACAAATTTCATATACTAAATAACCTTAGAGAGTATGGTATATATCCTTCACTAATAGGAAGAAATTTTAAACATACTCTTAATATTAATACTGAATCCAAACCATTATGATAAATGATGCCCACAAAGTTATTTAGACCCTTAGAGAACCAAATAAAGGCAAAACAACCTTTAGAGCAATAAGTCATATGTTGATAGTAAGGTTCCACCATATATAACTACACCTCTAACACCTTGACCCTATAACATTAAACATAGGAGGCACAAAAACAAATGATTATCCATTTCCTAAGCCTTATAAAATAATAAAAAAATTAAGATACCTTACAACCTTAATAGAGAAAGACCCAAGTAAGAGATTAGAGATATGTATCCCTTTCTAATTTGGTTTTATTGTTTGAAACCCTCACATAATATTGTGACTTATCAATACTTTCCAAGGTTCATTCCCTTTCAAATACCTAATAATACATTTGATAAAAAGGGTAATACCTTCAAGTGTTAATTATTTCATCCCTAGGCCCCCCATCTTCCTAGAATCATAACAAATATTATACATGATAGCATGCCTTTTATTATTTCCCTTACCATCAGACTAGATAAAGTCTATAATAATTTTGTGTAGGAGATTTATCTAAATTTTATTGAAGATCCAACAATAGGTATAGCAAATATTGTAATAATATAACATGTTCTAACACAATTAGATTCTAATTAGAAGTGAAAAAAGATGGCTTTTCCATTTAAAAATATTTTTATTGATCTTGACAAATAACCAATCCCACATCTATTTGAAATATGGATTAAATGAATATGGGAAACCCAAATATCTAACTAACTAGTTAGGCCCTTTCTACTCCCATCCAATCTAGTGGCATGTATTTCCACCCAATCATAAATGACTTAGGCATGGAAACCTTAGAATCAAAAAAAAAACAATACACATCAAGCCTAGAGGTAACTTGACTCAAGCTATCTTCCTCAAGAAAGATAAACAATGTGGTATCATCAAAAAATAAGACATCAAACAAATTAGAATTATCTAATAATATGATACCTTTAGCTGAGGGACCAATAACAAAGCTTCTAAATAAAAA
This sequence comes from Torreya grandis, assembly GCA_037957365.1. Taxonomy (NCBI): domain Eukaryota; kingdom Viridiplantae; phylum Streptophyta; class Pinopsida; order Cupressales; family Taxaceae; genus Torreya; species Torreya grandis. Next base: position 1,563,092 of record JARHVA010002879.1, on the reverse strand, counting down.
TGTAGGGATTCAATCAAAATAAAAAATAAATAGGGGACCAAGGTAATCCTTGTCTAATATATCTATAAAGCTCTATGGACTCAGTAAGCTCACCATTAACCTCAATAACAACATAATCATATTTAAATATCACATAATTAATCTACAAAACTTGTATTAAAATCTAGATGCTTTTAATATCATATCTAAAAATGGCTACTCAATTTTGTCATATGCCTTTTCAAAGTCAAGTAAAATCTTAAAAATATATTTTATGTAATATAGAGCCCATTTCATACCCTCCTAGATATAAATGAGGTTATCAAGGATATATTACCCTCAACAAACCCAATCTACCTTTATAAGATTATTAGAGGCAACAAAAAGTAAATTCTCCTAGCCAACAATTTAGCCAAGATTGTCTAAGAGACAATCAAAAGAGTAATAGGTATTTAGTTTTTAAATTGATATTTGTATCCATCCTTTGGGATAAGATTAATGACCCATATATTTATCTTTAGGCCCAAGGATCCAAACTCAAAATCTTCCTTAAATATATCAAGACAATCATGTGCAATCCATTATTTTATATCCTTATAGAACTTAGTCAAGAAACCATCAATCCCTGGGGCTTTATTATCCTTAAAAGAATAAATTGTTGCTTTCACCTCATCCAAGTATATCTCACTATAAATTAATGTAGATTTTTCTTAGGAAACATTCTTAGGAACACAGCCAACACACAACTTCTTGTTACTCTCAATTTGAGGATTGGGGTCATCTGATGCAAAGAGACTAGAGTAAAAAGAGAAAAAGGATTTTTTCATCTTATCTAGGTCACTAGAAATAAAACCACCATAGTCAATCATTGGAATTTTTTTTATAACATCTAGTTTAAAAAAAATGAAATAATAACTACCCTTTAGCTCCCAATTTAAGCCAGCTTAGCCTTAACGAAATCCAATCCTTTCTAGCTAAATATAATTGGTGTTGCCTAATATAATGTGTGAGAATGAATAAATTGTCCAAAAGGATTCCATTGTTAGGATTATTTTGTAAATAATTTTTAGAAACTAGCAATATTTTATGAATATCATGAACAACCTTTCTTCTCCTCTTGGGATTGAACTACCTATAACTTCTAATAAATTTTTTACTCAAATCCATACTGTTGTTCCATTTTTCAATATTGAAGGAGGAGTCAATAGTAATATTTCCATTATTATAGGAGGTGTGTATCCCCTCTCTACAATCAAGGTCATTCAAAAAAGACACATTAAGCTTACAAATACATTTCCAATCAAAAACACCCTTATCTATTACAATGTCCATAAAAACAATAATTTCTATGGGATGATGGTTAGAGATGGTAAAGAGGAGAATGTTCCAATATTTTCTATTATCCTCCTGCTAAATACTAAATATCCCCTTAGTTAAATGAAATATTTCTAATATATAGTACACTTTCCTAGGTTTAACTTTATTATAACACCAAGTGAACTAAATGCCTTACCTTTTCCTCCCCCCTTTGTTTACAGGGTCAAAGATCTTATGAATACGGTTTAATTTAGACCATAAAAATAACTCATTGCATTTCCAATTTTACAAGTCACCTCCTTGATTATTCTCTTTCTCCTCAACTATATTAAAATCCCCCCAACAATCCACAAAACATATTTTAGATTAGATGCAAGCCAGCTCCACAAATTAAATATTTTATTATAGTAATTGGAGCATAGATATTGCAAATCCAAAAAGTTTGGTTGTTAATTTTAATGAGAATCTATACAGCTTTATGACATGGGGAAGAATCATGGCCTAATAAAAATGTAGTCTAGTCAGGGTTAACAAGAATCAAGGCCCAACCTTTCCATCTATTGTGACTAGAAGAGAAATGAGAGGCATTAGTCCAAATGAAAATTAACATATAATCTAACTTAAAACCAATAACCTTAAACTCTTGAATCAACACAAAATAAATATCATCCCTCAAGTGCCTAAATTATTTGACAATAGGTTTATAGTTAGGGGATTTAATCTCCCTCACATTCTAACTAATTATGTTCATAAACATAGGAGAAAGGGGTCTACTTATATAGAACTGAGGTCTTAGACCCTCTTTTATTATGATATAGCCTTCTGAATCACTGATGCATCTTATTTAATTTTCCTTTCTTTTTTGCATCATTAGCACACCCTTGTGACCCACTCTTGGTTTTCTTACCTTCCTCACCTAAAAATGATCCTTGAAAGGGGACATAATTGGAATATGTTTTCAAAATCTTAGAACCAACAAAATCAACAAAAAAATATCATTCAAAAAATCATAGGTAGGGGCGAGGAAACCACAATGGGCATCAACCTATCACTTACTACTTATAGTCCCTGGTCAATAAGGGACTTAGAGGAATAGTTCACATGCCCATGTGTCTTAGCCAAGGTATCAAACATATTCATCTGATGGTCTCTAAATTTTGAAGAGAACAACTTCTTTCTAAGCTTTAGACTACTTCACCTTAGATAAATAGATCTTAGACTCAACAAAAAATGGAAATTAGTTGCTTCCATCAATCTCCTTACTATCAATAGATGGACTAAATGAAATCAAAGGGAGGAATTGTTTTGAAGGGTGAGTAGAGTTAATAACACCTTTAGACTCCTTATTATCATACAATTTTACCTAATCAATAGATTGTGTTATGCCTTTATTAGGGTTGAGGCCAAAACATGTGTTATCTCTCATAACAACTTTAACCATAGAGGTAAAACCTAGATACTAGAATCATAGATGGTTTGAGTAGGCCCATTAAATTTATCCTTATTCAAATTCTCATAATTTTTCAAAAAGGGGAAATGTTTTTAAGGTGTCCATCTTTTTTTAGAAGAAACATTCACTAAGGCACCCCAAGCCCTTTGTTGGAACAAATAATGTTTAAGTGAGATATTTACCATTAATTTTATTAAATAGTTATTACATAAAATAAATGTATTTAATTTATTAACATAAGGTAATATTTTGTAAATAAATTAAACATATTTTATTATTAGTTCCATGAGAAAGGATGGACTTGTTGGTTACAACGGTCACCTTTCCTTGAATATATTATAAATAGGGTTTTATCCCTATTTTTATTCATTCAAATGGACTTTGGTGAATTGTGAAAACATTGACATTTGTGTGTTTAAAATATTTACAAAGGTTCACTTTGGAATAGCGTGATTGATTGGCAAGGCTATTGATCATTGGAGACCATAAACTAAGACTTTAAGACTATTGAAAATCAATTTTGAAGCAAAATTCAGATTTTTAGAGGAATGATATGACCTTCAAAGGCTTATAAAATATTATTCTTCATTAAAAAAAATATTGGCCATCCCTAGAGGTTTATGGAATAATCTAATTCATTCTAAGATATATTTGAGCACCCATCTATGATATTCAAGCCTTAAATGATTTTTTTAAATTTTTTTGTCCTAAAAAAATGCCATTTTTGGATTTGTATGGTATTTTTTATTCTATAAAAATAAAAAAATTAATTATTATGATTTTAATGTTAGTTTGAGTTGTTTAACAGTTTGATTATCTTGTTTTTACCCTAATAGTCACCCTAAAGATTATTTAGGAGATTCATATGTAGTTTTATATTTTTCTCAAGCTTCTTGGGGAACCATAGTTGGATTGGGTGAATGAAAAAACTAGATTTTCTATCAAAGATTCAATTTTGAAACTCCAATTGGCTTTAGTAGGCAAAATATGGATAATTGAAAAAATTTCATGTTATTTTATGGACTATGCATTATTTCATGAATATCTAAACCTATACATAAGTGTCATTGTTCTCCAAGCAACATGTTATAGGTAATTCTAATTTCATGTAGTTTTAAAAAGTATTTTAAAAATAAATTATTTATTAAATATTTTTTCCAACCCTGAGGCCCACCTTTATTTAAAGTTTTCTTTAATCCAAAGAGAAAAACTATAAAAAATTTACTAGTTGAAAATTACATGATGTGTGTGTGTGTGTGTGTGTGTGTGTGTGTGTGTGTGTGTGTGTGTATTTTTGAAAAATCAAATAAAAAATGTATAAATATCAATTAGTGCATGTTAAAATTTAATTAGTTTCCTAGATGAGTTGGTAAGCTTGTTTTTGTTATAAGTTACGACTAAGGAGATCCCAAGTTCAAAACCCCCTAATTTTATTTTTTTTTTACTCGGTCAATTTTTTTTAATTTAATTTAAATTAAACTCTCTCTTTTTGTGTGCCAACTTTAAAGCATTTAAAACCCTAGTTGACCTATCAAAATTATTTCAACTTTCAACCTAGTGAATGTTTTGTCAAATATAATTATATGACCAATTTATCCCTAGGTTTTGGCACCTTCCAGATAAATCTACATGGTCCATTTTATATTCTATAATCTCCTATTATGTTTTTTATGACTTTTTCAATAATAGTGTCTAGGTAGTTGGCCTAACTGTGACTATTTAGACACCTAGTTTAGTGCAACTCCATTTCATTTTTTTTCATTATTTGGCATCTAAATTTTGAAATTAATCATATTTTCATGTGTAATTCACTTTAGTTTGGAAAATAATTCAAAAAACTCATAAAAAGGGTTAAATTGTTAAATTGTTACTACATTAGTGTATTTTTATGACACTTATGACACCCTATTTTATCACAATATTTCATAATTTTATTGCTTTGTCTAGCATTAAATTGAATAAAATTGTGTGTTTGCACTTTAATTTTATTTAAATATCAAATAAAGTTAAAATTCACAGTAAAAAGGAATCATTTTAAATTTTTGTTATTGCCATTATTAAAGGAAAGTTATGTCTCCACCTAATTTTATTTTAGATAAATCACAAATGCTTAATGAAAATAACTATAATATTTGGAAAATACACAATTTAAAAATCATGGCCCAAAATTTATGGAATATTGTCGTTGGAATTGAAAAACCCCTTTTAGATGACATGTGACTACTGAGCTTACCAATACATTTTAACATAAATCATAAGAATTCATGTCAATTATATTACATAATGTTAAAGATGAATTCCTCTTCCACATTAGTAATCAAAGTATCCTACCATTGCTTGGAAACTCCTTGATTTCATGTATGAGGGCACTCATCTGTCTAAGATTATTAAATTGATTATTCAAATGCTGATTACACCTATGAAAGGTGATGAAAAGGTTGTTAATTTTATTGATAAAATTAAACATATTAAAGCTAAATTAGATGGTTGTGACTGTGAATTAATTCAAAATCAATTAGTTTATTTTATTATTCATCTTAATATTCATGAAAAAAATCATAATTTCATTTATATTCTAAATTCTAAGTATCAAACTTAACAAGATATTCTGAACCTTACCACTTTGTCTAATCTCTTGATTCAAGAAGATCAAGTTATGACTAATTTTGATTCTAAAGAGAATACCAATTAAGAACTACTCACTCTTAACCCTATTTTTGATAACAATAGAAACTAGATATCAAACGCTAATCCTTCTAAAGACAAAATGAAAAAATAAACCTAATAATAAGAACTAAACATAAGTTTAACAAGATTGTAATGTGTGGTAAATTTGGTCATATAAGGGAAACCTATTATAAAAACAAGGATAGGTTAACAACTAATACTGTAAAAATACAAAGGGAATAAATCTCATCAAAAGAAGTATAAGAATCAAAACCCTAATTAGAATAACTATACAAATCAGAATGTTATTACTTTATAGGATATTTTATTAACTTCAAATGAGAATGAATGAATTTTAGTTAGTGGTGCATCACACCATATGACTTTATTATATAATATTTTATGTGATTTTAGAGATCTCTAAAAATATTTTCTTAGGAGATAATTCTTTCGTAGAATAAATTAAATAATGAAAAACTAAATAGCTTTATATGTGCCTAAACTTAAAATAGCTTTTTATCTTGTTCATAACTTACTAAAGATAATTTAATTGTAACATTACTTAAAGATAAATCATTCATTAAAAACTAATTTGGGTCTTTTATTGTTTTAGGGGTTCAAAATAACGGTTTATACATTTTTTCTCCTTCTTCCACATGTTTTCTTTCATCGTATCATAAGAATGAATATCAATTATGGAATGAAATATTAGGTCATGTTAATTTTATAGTTTTACATGATATGTATGCTCAGAACATTTTTTTTATACTTCCTTCTATACCTTCTCATCATGAAACTTATGAGGGTTACTTATGTGGTAAGCAACATACAAACCCTTCTCACAAGAATCATGATGTGAATTCCTCACATCCTTTAGAATTAATTCATAGTGATGTTGTAAGACCCATTAGATTTATATATCTTAATGGTTATTTGAATACTGCCATTTTTATTAATGATTACAATAGAATAATTTGGTCATATTTCATTTTAAAAAAATCTTATGTGTTATCTAAATTTAAATAATTTAAAATCTTTTATTGAAAATGTATCTATTTTTTTAATTAAAAGATCAAGAACTGATAATGGTGGTAAATATATTAGTAAAGAGTGATTATTTTTACATAGTTGTGGTACTCAAAGGGAATTAATAACTCCCTATTCCCCTCAAAAAAATGGTATTTCTAGAAGGAAAAATTGCACCATCATTGAGATGGATAGAACAATTTTGTATTATGTAAATATTTCTTCTAGTTCTTATGGTCTGAATCCATGAATACTATTGTGCATATTCTGAATAGAATTTATGTTTAATGAAATAACCCCCAATTTTTTTAGAATTGCATATTAGAGTATGATTTAGATACGTGTCAAATCCAAACCTCACCTACTGAAGTAAGCAATACTCATTTACAATACTCACATATGCACAACCATAAAGGTTAACCTTAACATTATATGTCATCATTGGGTCAAAACAAGTCTAAGACATGGATCCCAATAGAACATTGTCCTAAATGTCAATCAAATATAATATCCAGCATGATAAACACACATAGCAACTAGCTATCAGTTTGAGTACATATGGATAAGCATGCAACAAAATAACATTGGCATAAAGAGATGATAAGCATGATGGTGTTAAGTTGTGGTGCTAAAAGCTTCACAGGTATGCAATTGTGGAGGTTGCTGGGTTACATAGTAATCGACATCGATCAAGCCAACTGACATCTATTATCTCCAATTACACAGTAATCGGCATCGATTAGGGATCAGTCGGCATCAGTCACCTTAAGACCGACATCGATCGTTTGTGTGTTTCCAGAACTGTTCTAATTTTAGGAGAATAGTTAGTTTGCATGTAAAGACTAATTTTAGTCTTGAGTCTATGTTTCTAATTATTGTTTGGTTTGGGATCTATTTAAGAGACCCATGGGGCTGTATTGTAAAGTAAGTAAGATCAATTAGATCTACAGTGTGCAAGATCAAGTAAGATCAATTAGATCTACAGTGTGCAAGATCAAGAAGATCTATGGGTAAGCAAGGTCAATTAGATCTGCAAGGTGCAAGATCAAGAAGATCTGCTGTGAGAGTAGGCAACAACGGTTGAGTTGATTGTCTCTTGGAAGTAGGCAACAACAACCATTGGGTTGATTGTCGTTGGAGGGAACAACAACTTGGTATTGAGTTGATTGTTGATTGTAATTGATTGAGAGAGAGATAACTCTTGAGGTAGAATTACTGTACACCTAAGAGGTGTGGGAAGAGTGAGATTTCTTCATTGTATTTCCTTTTGGAAGAGTGTTAATATAGATTGTATTATTTCTCATATCTCTTATTCTTTGTTGTTTCTAATTTCTAGTTACTTATTACTTCTAGTTTAATTCCGTGTTTAGTTGATTATACAAAGGTAATCAATTGTACTCCAAGGAGGATCCTAATAATTGGTATCAGAGCCAGATTCACTAACAAGTGGTAGAGTGGGTTAGTGTTTGTTGATTACAGGTTCACTCACAGGGGTTTCTGTTTGAGTGGGAGTAAAGCAATGGCAGAAGAAAGTAAACTAAGAATAGAGAAATTCAATGGCAAGAATTATCAATTATGGAGGATGCAGATAGAAGATTATTTATATCAGAAAGATCTATACTTACCTTTGGGTGGGGTTTCAAGCAAGCCCACAGATATGCAAGATGAAGAATGAAATGTTCTTCATAGAAAGGCTCTTGGATCTATAAGGTTGATCCTGGCATCATTTGTGATTTCCAAATTATCATAGGTAAAGACAATGGTAAAGTTAATGGATACTTTGTCAAATTTATATGAAAAACCCTTAGCTTTGAATAAGGTATTTCTTATGAAGTAATTATTTAATTTGCAAATGCAGGAAGGTGGATTGGTATATAGTCATCTTAGTGATTTCCATGGATTAGTAAATCAGTTAGTTTTAGTCAAAATAGTTTTTGATGATGAAATTAAGGCTCTCCTAATCTTATGCTCTTTACTTGAAAGTTGGAATAGTTTGGTAATGGCAGTTAGTAATACTGTGTCTGCTTCAAATATCTTGAAAGTTGATGATGTTGTTAGTGTAATCTTGAATGAAGAAATTCGCATGAAAAGCACAGGGGAAACATCAAGTATTGCTTTAAGTGTTGAAAGCAGGGGATGGCAAAGAGATAAGGGTAAGCAAGGGAAATCAAGGTCAAAGATAGGCAGTAGATCTAAATCCAAAAATTGAAGAATAACTTGCTAGAATTGTGGAAAGAAAGGGCATTTAAAGAAAGATTTTTGGTTGGTAGAAGATCAGCATGAAGGAAAAAAAGAAGCAAATGATGCAGGTATTGTTACACAGGATGCTCTTATATGTTCCTTGGATAAAGTAAAATCTTAGGTTTTAGATTCTAGTGCCTCTTTCCATGCAACCCCAAATAGATAATTTTTCAATGATTATGTCCATGGAGACTTTGGAAAAGTTTATTTAGGAGATGGTAAGCCTTGTCAAATTGTTGGAAAAGGGGAAGTGTAGCTAAAATTGTAGATTGGAAACACATGGGTGTTGAAGGATGTCATGCATGTACCAATCTTTAAGAGGAATCTGATTTATGTAGAAAATTTGGGTGATGAGGGTTGCACAGTAACTCTCATAGCTGAATCTTGGAAAGTTTCCAAGGGTGCACTTATATTAGCAAGAGGTAAGAAAGTAGGTACACTTTATCTATCTACTTGTATTACTGATTCTCCTTTTGTTTTATCTACTTTAGATGTAGATACAAAGATGTGGCTCTATAGGCTTGGTTGCATGACTGAGAAGGGAATGCATGTTCTTAAGTCAAAAGGTAAGCTTTTAGATTTGATAGATCGAGATTTTTGTGAGCATTGTATGTTTGAAAAATAAGAGAAAGTGAGGTTTCTCAAAATTGGGTCAACAAAGAATAAGCACAAGTTGGAGCTTATTCACACAAATGTGTGGGGACCAGCTCAGGGAGCTTCTATTGGAGGATCACAGTGTTATGTTTCTTTCATTGATGATGCTACAAGAAAGGTATGGGTTTATTGCATAAAGAGAAAATCTAATGTTTTTGACACATTTAAGAAATGGAAAGCCTTGGTTTTCAAGGAGAAGGTGATGGACAGTGATCAACTCAAGAGGCTGAATAATTTTGAGTAGGGAAATGTTGATTTGGACAAGTTTATGATCCAAAATGAGCTCTTAGGTAAAAACCATCACTCACAGGAAAACATAGACACTGACATCAGTTAGGCAGGAACTGACATCGATCAAGCAGGAATTAACGTCGATCTAGTGGATATTAAAGTTAGTGATGTGAGGTAGGTGGACACCAACATCAATCAAGAAACTGACATTGGTGATCAGGTGGAAATGACATCAGTCGGGTGTAGATCGAGGTCAGCCAGAGATGACCAAGATCGGTCACTGTTAGAACAAAATTTAGGCAGACAACAAGCTATCAATGAGTCTCAAACACCCATGAGGAGGTCTAAAAGGGTAAGTAAACCTCAAATTCATTATTCCCCTTCTTTATACTACTTGTTGCTCACTGATGGTGGAAAACTAGGAAGTTTTGAAGAGGCAATGCAGGTACAATCTAGGAAACAGTGGGAGCATGGCATGAATGAGGAAATTGATTTCTTGGAAGAGAACCAAATGTGGGATTTGGTTGAGTTTCTAGTTGGAAATAAAGCACTAAAAAATGAATGGATTTATAGGTTAAATAAAGGAGAGAATGGATAGGTGAGACATAAGGCTAGGTTATATAGTCTTGAGCAAGCTACAAGACAATGGTATTTGAGGTTTGATAGGTTTATGATAGAGCATGGCTTTAGTCAATGTCAATGTGACCATTGTGTTTATTTTACTAGGTTGGATAATAGTAGCTACACTACCTTGTTATTGTATGTAGATGATATGCTTGTTGCAGGTTCACACATGTAGGAAATTACTAAGCTAAAGGTAAAATTAGCTCAGATATTTGCCATGAAGGATTTAGGACTAGCAACAATCCTTGGCATGAGTATTTTTAGAGGTAGGGAAAATCACAGGTTGATTTTGTCTCAAGAGGATTATGTGAATAAGGTAGTGGAGAGGTTCAATTTGCAGGATGCAAAACTGGGAAGCACACCTATGGTTGGACAGTTCAAGTTAAGAATAGAATAGTGTCCTAAATCACATGATGAGGTTGAGTACATGGTATGTACTAGACCTAATATTTCCAAATTAGTGGGAGTTTTCAGCAAGTTTATGGCCAATCCAAGAAAGGAGCACTGGAAAGCAGTTCAATGGATTCTCAGATATCTAAGAGGGACTAGTTGTAGGCATTTATGTTATGGAGGGTCAAACACTTCTCTACATGGGTATGTAGATTTGGATATGGTAGGTGACTTGGATGGTACGAGAAGCACCATAGGATATGTGTTCACTATTGGTGGAATGATGGTTAGCTAGATTTCAAAGTTGTAGAAGGTTGTTGCCCTATCTACTATAGAGGCATAATACATTGCAGTCATAGAGGCTAGCAAGGAAATGATATGGATGAATCGGTTCATGGAAGAGTTGGGAAAGGAGAAAGAGAGTTGCAAATTGTACAATGATAGTCAAAGAGCAATTCATTTGGCAAAGGATTCAGCCTTTCATTCAAGAACCAAATATATACAACTTAGGTATCACTTCATTTGACAGGTATTGGAGGATGGATAGTTGAAGCTGGAAAAGATCCATAAAGATAAGAACCTTGTAGATATGTTAACAAAGCCAGCAACAAAGGAGAAGTTGAATCTTTATTCAAAATTTTTTGGTCTTCAAGATTGAACTTGAAGATGGGAAAACAAGCTAGAAATAAATTAGAGGATGTTATTGTATAGGTATAGGTGCAGCTATTTATCTCCAAGTGGGAGATTGTTAAGTTATGGAGCTAAAAGCTTCACAGGTATGTAAATGTGGAGGTTGATAGGTTACACAATAACTAACATCGATCAGGCCAACCAACATTAGTTATCTCCAGTTACACAATAACCGACATCGGTTAGGGATCGGTTAGCATCGGTCACCTTCAGACTGACATCGGTCATCTGTGCATTTTCAGAACTATTCTAATTTTAGGAGAACAATTAGTTTGCATGTAAAGACTAATTTTAGTCTTGAGTCTGTGTTTCTAATTATTGTTTGGTTTGGGATATATTTAAGAGAGCCATGGGGCTGTATTGTAAAGTAAGCAAGATCAATTAGATCTGCAGTGTGCAAGATCAAGAAGATCTGCGGGTAAGCAAGGTCAATTAGTTCTACAAGGTGCAAGATCAAGAAGATCTATTGTGAGAGTAGGCAACAAAGGTTGATTTGATTGTCACTTGGAAGTAGGCAACAACAGCCATTGGGTTGATTGTCACTGGAGGGAACAACAACTCGATATTGAGTTGATTGTTGATTGTAATTGATTGAGAGAGAGAGAACTCTTGAGGGAGAATTACTATACACCCAAGAGGTGTGGGAAGAGTGAGATTTCTTCATTGTATTTCCTTCTGGAAGAGTGTCAATACAAATTGTATTACTCTCATATCTCCTATTCTTTGTTGTTTTTAATCTTTAGTTACTTATTACTTCTGGTTTAATTTCATGTTTAGTTGCTTATACAAAGGTAATCAATTGTACTCCAAGGAGGATCCTAACAGATGGAAATAGACTCAAGACACCAAAGGTAATATCCAAGTACTACCAAGCTGAGGTCATCACTTCTTCATGGCCTAAGGGCTACTACATTATTACCCACACATTCCTTTTTAAGTTCATACACATTAAATTTATAAGTATGATTTCCATTATCTAAATAAATGAATAAAGATACAATCATGTTCAATTCACGATCTAACAGATAAGGATATAGTGGTAATAAATCATTGGATCAATATAAATAATTCTCTATTGATAAAATAGCCAATGTAATACAATAGTTAACAGAGAAATTAATATAGACAAAATACCTTATATCCAAGTGTAAACCCATAACTTAATTTATATTCAATCAACCATTGATTTAGAGTAAGGAAAGCCTATAAACCAATTCAATCTTCACACCCACATTAACATTTCCATCCATACATATAAATATGAATTTATTACAGCCAATTTATAGTTGAAACATAATCTCACTTACAATCAAGGAGTTTTATAATGAAGTAATACTAAATTCCCTCAATATCATTTCATTTATGTACCAGCATGATTGGGTAATGTATATATTGTAAAAGCGAGTACAAGGTAAACATGCATACATCAAATTTCTAGTCATATCCAAACATGGTGAAGTAAAATGTTTCTCATATATTCCATTATGGTTTGTTCAATCATACATCATGTTCCATCATGAACCAATTTATATAATACATAAAACATTAAAGTCTCTACATGATCAATTACACATACTAAAGCTCACAAAAATAGCCATGTCCACTCATCAAGAAAATTTCACCCAACAAGGGAATAAAATAATATGCATACCCAACACATAAAATTGATGTCCAATATATACATTTTAATCCACTATTCATGTGTATAAACATTAAGAAAGAGAGAGGTATCACATGACATTGCCATCTCCTATTGTAAGTAATTCAAGGCTATTTTCTTCATTCCCAAGTTAGCAATTCATTCAATCTCTCAAATAGATTATTATCCTAATAGGAAACTAAAATTCATAAACTTGATCATTTTAGAAATGTAACTAACCAAGTTTAAGGATGATAATCAATCATCAATATAATTGGTTAACAACAACATACATGTTTGTGTATACAATCTTATAAGTCTTAGGTATGGAAGCAAAAAATTATTTACACTTTCCATTTTTGCATGTCTACCAGATCATCTAAAAATTTTCACATATACCACATACAATTTTAAACATATAAATATTCTTTATACTCCATACACAATTGAAAATCACTAAAGCATAACTCCATCTACTCATGCTAACATAAGAGTAGTTCCAATGTATATAAATGAAAATGATCCATAAGCATATATATAGATCCAAAGGAAATAAGTAGATAACTCTCAATAACTAATATTCAAACTAAGGTGCTATATTGTTATTAATCCAAGAGAGCATACTAAAGCATGCCCAAATTATCAAAATATATGATATCCATTTACCTAAATAATCTCTACACCAACATTACCATGATGGTTCAAAGCAAGAGAATATATAGAATTTTTTTAAAAATGCATAAAGAATAAATGCCACACTAAAGCATGTATAACATCATTTTACATACATTCCATAATGATTATAATAATACAATTCACCAATGTAGCACTAATATTGATAATCAACTATCATTGCAAAGATAAAACCTAGGTATGTATAAATGATTAGATTTAGAAATGGAAAGTAAAATTTCACATATTACCTCACATTCATTTTTATAAGCCTCGAATCCTTATTTCTGAAGGATCCCTATCTATACATACTGTTAGAATACCATGAAATTAATGTAACTAAACCAAAATCCAATGAGATTAATTACAATTTCATCTATTAATCATGCTACATATAATCATTATAACATCGTATGATAAGAAGGAAATAAAATGTAATAAAACATTTCCATTCATAGAATACCTATCCAAAAAATCATTCATGAATGGAGTATTAAAAATTAAAACAAACAAACCCTCCCAACCAGCCCTATGAGCTCAATAATTAGTGGCCCTTACCACTCCAACTATCATCTAGATGGTGGTTTGGCAACTAGGGTCAAGGAAGGAGTTTTGAGCAAGTTGGATTCTAAACCAAAGGACATCAAAACATAATAACATAAAACCAACAAAATGAACAATCACCATTCTGAATCAAGATAGAAATAACCAACCCATCATCAATATAAATCAAAAGTAGGGATAACTAGTTACATACAATAAAAGGATATAGTAAAGGATTAAACAATTAATCCATTTCTATTACTTCCAAAATAACCCACTTGGATCCCCTCCAAGTATGCGGTCATCCCATTAGCCTCTCAGCTACAAATTTATAAGCCAGACATACAAGCATACTAGTTAATGCTCAAGTCTAGTCTAGGAATTGTGACACACAAGAATATATTTCAAGTAATCATAATAATTAAAAAGTAAAACATGTATACCTTAATATTTATGTTCAAATAATTCAAATTTTTATAATAAAATCAAACAAGCATGATATCTAGCTAACCCAACCATACAACATTCTCAAGACAATAGTCCAATAGAATAACAGATTAAAAATTTGAAATTGATCCAGCAATTCAAAACAGTCCATAAGGGTAGTAATGATTCCAAGAAGCATACAAATAAAGAACCAATTTTAAAGCCATTGACCAATATATGAGATTCAGAGGATCATCATGAGGTCTCATGACCTCATATGATCCCTAAATATTAAAAATTGATTAACAAGAGTTATGGGTAGTAGACTATTTTAAATGGTTTAATTAAAATTGAAAGCCCTCATTAAAAGACAAAGAATTTATCAAGACTTTGTCCATATTCCAAAGAACCAATAGTATGTAAACACATAAGACTTCCCAAAAAGACCACAAGAAAATTGTACCATTAAAATAACACCTAGAAATCTTTCATTAACACCACATACAAAATTTTATGATGGGATCGAGCGTATACAAGGAACATGAGTAACTAATTTGTGAAAAGGGAAAGAACTAGTCCATGTTTTATACACATACACATCCAACTCATTCCATATTAAATGAAATATGTGGAACCTCATCCCAAAATTGAAAACATAACCACATGGCCATAATGTGACATTCAATATGTACACATAACCAGTTCAAAGAAAAACTCTAGCCCAAATTTGATTCAAGGAAAACATGTTAATAAAGAATAAAAACTTGCCTTTTAATTTTAGGAAACCCAAATCAATTTTAATTTGATATTAAAGATTGTAATGGAAATCTAAAAACCATAAATTTCATAAGGATCAACTCCTTTAAACATTAAGACCCTAAATCAATTTCCATAATCTTAATAAATATAAAAACCACCAAAAAGGCTTACCCTTATTATTTAAATACCTAGGCCTATTTTTGACAATAAAAGAATATGTATACAAATAACAATAAAATTATGCCCATCTAATGGAATAAAGCCAAAATCGACTAATCAAATGAAAAAATATAAAATAACCAAGCAAATCAGCCTTGAGATTAAATATTCCCTAGGTCTTTTTGTCATATTTTTACTCATAAATCAAATTTTACAAGTATGCAGTTGATTGAACAGTGTATGGTACCCAATCAAAGTAAACACAAGATAATATATTATAAAGATAACCCAATGGTCTAGATCACCCAAACTAAGGCACAGGGATTATATAATTTGAGTCTATCATTGAATAGTAGAAAAAAAAATGCCACATAGCCAATTTTATGGCATTACAAAATTCAATGAAACATCCATATTCAACTAATAAAACATATCAGTAGGCTTGATAGGTGAGCCCATGGCATACACAAATTAATTGAAACACATATCCCATTAAATAATCAGGCATTCCTGGGTTGAGAGTATAACCCAAATCAATATGCATGAAATCCCAATACTAACATCGATCCTTATTTTCAAAATTTTATGTAAAAGAAAGCTATCAAAAATATATGTATTTCAATTAATAGTCATTATTTATTCTTAGAAAATAACTAGTTTACTATCAAGAAAAGACTTACTCCTTCAATACTAGAGAGGGAAAAATTCAAATGATGCTAGCTAGTTTACAATCACAAAGTTTGTGAATACCTCTATTTTCTAGTAGCATGAAATGATCCTTCCACCAGCATTTCACACCAAGGTTCTTCCATGCCCCAAAGCCCACCACCCCTACATATCTTCCTCTTCCAATTTATCCCCCCTACATTTTACTTCCCCCTTATGTGTTCCTTTTTCTACTCCCCCTTTCCATTCTTCTCCCCTATGCATCCCTTCCCCCAACCACCCTCTAACTTTTTTATTACCTTCTCTAACTCACCATACTCCCTTTAATTTCATATTGAATGTGGAAATAGAAAGTCTCTCCCCAAATCCATCGACCACTCCCATGTGACCCCCATGCTCAACCCAATGGCAACAATCATTAATGACCTTTCAATTTTTGAGCTAGAAATAAAAGGATAATAAAATTAAATAATATAAATAGGTATTATTTAAAATGCCTTTAAAATGTTTAAAAGCTATAAAATAATAAAGGTAAATAATAATAAATAAAATAATAATAATAATAGATATTATTTCAAATTTTATTAAATGTTTAAAAACCACAATGAACAATTAACCAAGTCATCGACACTTATCCAAGCACTAGGAAAATAAATCACATGGAAATGGTGTTATGGGGGGGAGGGGGTATATGCCTATGTAGGTCCTTAAGGAGTATGAGTTAATTGAGGGTGAGTCTAACAAAGATGGGGTGGTAAGGTGTATATAGGAGATAAAGAGAGAGAAAAGAGGAAGTCTGAGCAGATAGTTTTAACACTAAACAAACACATAGGAACAAATAATAATACAACATGATACAAAAAACAACCACAATAAGGTATAATAAAATATGACTACATGAATAAATAACATAACTAACCAAAAGCAAAAAACTAATCAAGAATACAAAGTTACATGTTGTAACTCATCTAACTACTCAAATCCACTCTATTACCCAAAAATATGATGTTAACATCCAACCTAACTCATAATCATCACCTGTAACTATCTATTGTACACATCAATAGTATCTAATCCAAAAATTGATAGAATGATAATGTAGTAATGAATAGTAATCAACCATCAATTACATCAAGTAATCCATATATCACCAAATGCAAAATTTAAAACATGATATATATACATCAACCTATGACCAAGCATCACAACATTGAAAATAATAACATAGTCTAGCTAAGTAAGGAAGTGAAAAAATCAAGTATACACAAGCTATATCAACATTTAAATAGTCATGTCAAGGTTCATAATGGTAGGGTCATAACATCCTCCCCTTCTTAGAGAGGAGCCATCCTGGTGACCATATCAATAACTGAGGACCTGGTTGTTCATGGGGACTTAATCACTCTCTATACAAAGTTTTTATCTACTCACCATAATATTAATTAAAAAAATATCAGCTTACATAACATTAAAGTAAGAGGATGCACTAAACCATCCAGGTAGGATAAATTTGTTATTCCTATAAAAAAATCATAATTACAACCATGTATTTCCTTAATCTAAGTCATAAGAAAAGTCACATTGACTCACATGTAATTTTATGACACTAGAAGAATAATAAGGAACTTTCATAAGTCATTAAAACATTAAATTCTCATATACACATCTCCACTTGAGATACAATCCATGTTCATAATACACATGCCATTTATTAACAGTCAAAAATAGATAAATATTGATTTATAAAAAGATTTAATAGCTCTAAACTATTCTTATTTAGCACATATACCAATGGTATACCACCATTGTAACATAGTTATAAAAAAAACTATTAAAATTTAGCCACCCATATAGGCATGACTTTCTAGGCTAAACAACATTACCAATGATGGGAATGAATTTTTTCATCTCAATAAAGGCCAACAAAAATTTTTTGTTGCCTTTCAAGCACACCTCTTTCAGCTAAAATCTTGTGAAAGATAGACATATTTAACAACTTTTGACTATTTAGATAAAAAAAATTTAGAGAACCAAACATTAGTTAGACATCCCTCTTATCAAGAAGAGAATATACCATAGAAATCTACAACTTTTATGATAGTAGTTGTAAATTATACAATCCCATTAGAATTTAACTATATATACACAACTTGAAATAGTGTCTTTATCAACATGCATTATACCTTATGCATAATTTAATAAACATTCATCATCGAATGCTACCATAGGATAGTACCTTATTTTGAATGGTTGCTTCCAAACCAACAATTACCATTTAGGAGATAATGTAGCATGCCACACTATCAACACTAAACAATAGGAGAAGCTAATCCAAGCCCTTACATGTAACCCAAAAGTTTACCACATTATCTCTAACAACTTTTTGAGCTCAGATGATGGTTACAAGAATCATAGTTCTGCTATTTTAATGCACTTACATCATGGCAACAAA
Organism: Torreya grandis; assembly: GCA_037957365.1. Lineage (NCBI taxonomy): Eukaryota > Viridiplantae > Streptophyta > Pinopsida > Cupressales > Taxaceae > Torreya > Torreya grandis. The sequence continues at coordinate 1,544,507 of JARHVA010002879.1, read as the reverse complement.
ATAAAAATAAAAGAAGGGACAGTACCCAAAATAAAAAAAATCCACCTGATTAGGACTTATAATGCTCATTTTAAACATTAAAACAACATAATTTTTAGTCATGTATAAAACAATATATAAATATACTCATATCAAAATTTGTGTATAATACGTATAGTAAGGCAATACCCTAATCATAACATGTTTACATACACATGCCAACACATGCATGCATTTTAGCAAGTACCTCCTTCCTAGTTTTCATAAACATCCATAATGTAGAACCTATTGTTTCTTTAAGTCTTACACAATGAGATTCTGCATAGGTTATTTAACAACAACTCTTAGAGGTAGCTAAAAGAGCACTAAACCATAAGGTAGCCATTATGTAGGAGGGTCCCATGGCCAATATGTGGCTTTCTTGGTGCACACTCTAAATGAATTAGGTGGTTGCCTCATGTAAAGGGGTGGAATTAATTTTTATCTTATGAGAGACTGCACTCCCTAGCTGGTACCCAATCTAAACCATTATGAAAATAGTGTCTTTTTACCCTCAACCTTATACTTGCATCACGGTTCATAGCTAAAGTAATGATGCAAGGTTACAAAATACACCATGAATCTATATTTTGGTAACCTAAACAAGAGATTCAGCTTCCAAAAAGAGAGTTATAGAACACAAGATCTTTATTTCATTATTCATAGTTTAATAACACAAAATTACACACAACATAACTAGAACACCAGGGTAGTTAGTTGGATTGTACAAAAAGTTCACACATTTCATGTGGTTAAGCACTTTCACACCTCACAAGGCTTATACAATAAACATATAATAATGTACATGACTAAAATAATAGTGTAAGATAACTACACATTTAGGTATAGGTAATTATGCCAAGGTATTTTCTATATTACAATAGTCAAACACATGGATGGTGAAGCACAAAAGTTCCATGAATTTCCATTGATCCACCTAATATTTAAATGCCATGTAAAAGACATCAAATATCTATCATATGATATCACATGATCAGTCTTAAGACTCTTAACTTGCTCATGAAAGTCAATCACACTCACCCACTAGGCCCTTCAAGCTTGAGCCACACCCTTGGTCCTCTCAAAATATCATACTTTAGTCTTAGTGGATGGCTTGCTCATGCAAGTGATCCATAGACACCAAGCTATTGTTTTAAGATTCCAAGAATAATATTATATCACAATTCAACCAATTGACTAAATCCAACATGTCAAAGGCTGAATGGAGATGTTTTTTTTTAAAGAAACATCAATTTGGGAAAGGTTGAACTTAGCTAAGGCTTAAGGTGAACACAAAATCACTACTATGGAAATTAAAATTCCTAAAATTGGCAAGTTCAATTAGAACTTGCAACAAACATCCTCATGGATGAGGACATATCCAATGTCTCAATAGTCATCCTCATAGGTGGCAATATGTATTCAATCTTGAATAGGCATCCCCATAAATGCATAACTCAACTAAAATTAGTCAAACATCCCTATAGAATCAATCATATCCAAGATTAAAATATAAATCATAGACATAAAACTGATCTATGATAAAAATAAACATACCATAACAAGTTAACTCCATCCCTTTTTGGAGTTACAAAGCCACACAATTCATCAATTTTAACTCAAATGAGGCCAACATGATCCATCTTAACTTAGATAAAATGCATAAATTTCTAACACCACATAATCTTATCTATTTACAAGATGAATAACAGCTGCAATCAACCAACAAGGCAACAATTTAGATAAAAAACCTTCTTGGTTTGCTTAAAAGTCCAATATAGGCATTTTCATCTCAATAAAATAGTATTAACACTACTCCAGTCACTTATAGTGACACTTAGGCTAAGCTATAAACTAAGGTTACTTACCACAACTGTTCCATAATGACATTACAAGAAGCTTCTACATAACAATTTTTTTATAAATAAAAAAGAGAGAGGGCATCCTTTTTATCTGCAAGCAACTCACCCCATGGAGATGTTTCCACTCTACTAAAACCATCCGTAGTCCAAACACTACATAGCACACCCATGCAAGTTCATAGGTTATCAACAGCTTAGGAAAATCCCTTTATGAGTATGGAGCTCGAGCATGGTTCATTCACTTAATAATTTAGTCCTTTTTGTACCTTATTATGCCCTACAAGTTTAGGTTGAACCCTTAAACTTCCCTGAATCATAATATTTCAAATATCTAAGGATTACCCATACAAGATGACCATAGATACTAGATATTATTCCCCTAATTCTAAGAGTGAAGCTCAAATCACCTACCTCTCATTGACTCACCTGTAAAATTCAATGGTTGATAGGTAAGACTTTCCCTAATGCAACCAGATTCAAAAAGGGTTAACCCCAACCAAGGATAGGGATGCTAACAAATGACATGGAAGAAATTTGTATTCCTTAAAATAATTTCTTCTAAGAGATAAATGGAACATTATATCAACAAGCACTTAACACACAACACCTTATCATTCATCTATAAGGGCTAAGTACCTTGTCAATTACTTCATAATTTTGCTTTATTAGGACAATTTATCAGTCACCAAGTAACAAATCTACTAATCCTATAATTCCCTAAAAAATAAACATTTCTCTAATACTAGATGAAATAACCTCAATTTCTTTTTGGAATTACATATTAGAGTATTATTTGGATGTGTATCAAAACCAAACCTCACTAAATCAAGTGATACTCACTTAGCGTACCTGTGTATGCACAACCAGAAAGGTTAAGCTTAACATTTTATGTCATCGTTAGGTTAAAATAAGTCCATAATATGGGAATTAATAGAACATTATCCTAAATGACAATTAGGCATAATATCCATCATGATAAACACACATAGCAACTATCTATTAGTTTGAGTACATACAAATTAGGCTAAGTCTCTTTAAGTGTGTAACAAAATAACATTTGCATAAAGATATTATAATCATGATGGAAAGAGACTCAAGACACTAAAGGTAATATCCAAGTGTTATTGACTAAGGTTGTCACTTCCTCATGGCCTAAGTGTCATTGTACTATTGCCTACACATTCCTTTTTAAGTTCACATACATTCAATTTATAAGTATGATTACCACACTCTAAATAAATGAACAAAGATACAATCATGTTCAATTCACCATCTAATAGATAAGGATATAATGGTAGTCAATCATTGAATTGATATAAATGATTCCATAATGGAAAATATCCAATGCGATACAATAGTTAACAGAGGAATTAATACAACCAAAATAGCTTAAATCTAAGTATAAATCCATAACTTAAATTATATTCAATCGACCATTGATTTAAAGCAAGGAAAGCCTATTAAAAAATTCAATCTTCACGCTCACAATAACATTTTCATCCATAAATATAAACAGTAATTTATTACAACCAATTAATATTTGAGACATAATATCACTTATAGTTAATGATTTTGGTAAGGAAGTAATTCCAAATTCCTTTAGTATCATTTCAGTTATGTACAAGCATGGTTGGGTAATGTATTTCTCGTAAGAATGAGTACAAGGTAGAGTAGTATGTTTCTCATATATGCCATTATGGTTTGTTCAATCATACAAAAAGTTCCATCATGAATCAATTTATAGAATACATAAGAACATCAAAGTCTCTACATGATCAATTACACATACCAAAGCCCACACCAATAGCCATGTCCACTCATCAATAAAATTCCAGCCAACAATGGAATAACACAATATGCATACCCGACACACAAGTGATGTCCAACATATACATTTTTAGACACTATTCATGTGTATAAACATTAAACAAGAGAGAGGGATCACATGACATTTCCATCTCCTATTCCAAGTAATTCAAGGTTACTTTCTTCATTCCCAAGTTATCAATTCAATAAATCTCTTAAATAACTTATTCTCATAATAATTAGCATTCCAGTATGGAAAAAAACTCAAAAACTTGATCATTTTAACAATGTTACTAACCGAGTTTAAGGATTAGAATCAATCATCAAGAGAATTGGTTAACAACAACATACACGTCTATGTATGCAATCTTATAAGTCCCAGGTGTGGAAACATAAATTCATTTACACTTTTCATATATGCATGGATAACAGATCATCTAGACTTGTTCACATATACCACATACAAGTTGAAACATCTATGGAGTTTCTATACTTGATACACAATTGAAAATCACTAAAGCATAACTCCATCTACTCATGCTAACATAAGATTAGTTACAATGTATATAAAGTAAAATGAGCCATAAGCATATATATAGATCCAAAGGAAATAAGTATATAACACTCAATATTTAATATTTAAACTAAGATTCTAGCTTGATGTTAATACAAGCGAGTATACTCAAGCATGCCCAAATTACCAAAATATTTGTAATCCATTTGCCTAAGTAATCTCTACACCAACATTATTGTGATGTTTCAATGTGAATATTATATATATATATATATATATATATATATATATATATATATATATATATATATATATATATATATATATATATATATATATATATATAAGTTTTACAAGACTACATAAAGAATAAATTCCACACTAAAACATGCATAACATCATTTTCCATACATTCCATAATGATGATAATAAGATAATTCACCAATGTAGCACTAGTATTGATAATCAACTATCATTACAAGGATAAAACCCAAGTATGTATAAATGATTAGATTCAAAAATGGAAAGTAAAGTTCCACATATTACCTCATAGTCATTATTATAAGCCTTTATTCCTTCTTACCAAAGGTTCCCTATCCATACACAATGTTAGCAAACAACAAAAATAATGTAACTAAACTGAAATCTAATGAGATTAATTACAACTACATCTACTAATCATGCTACATAAAATCATTATAACATATTATGCTAAGAAATAAATAATAACATGTAATAAAACATTACCAGTCATATCATATCTATCTATGAAGTCATCCAAGAATGGAAAAGAATAAATCAAAATAGACAAATCATCCCAACCATCAGTAGCCCTTACCACCCCAATCATCAACTAGATGGTGGTTTCTGTAACTAGGGTCAAGGAGGGAGTTCTGAGAAAGTTGTATTTTGAACCAAAAGACATCATAACATAATAAAATAACACCTACAGAAGGCACAATCACCATTCTAAGGCAAGATGGAAATAAGCAACCCATCATTGATATCAATTACAAGTGGGGATAAATAATTATAGGCTATCAAAGGATATAGTAAGGGATTAAATAATTAATCCATTTTTATATATTTCAAAATAACCCACTTGGATCCCCTCTAAGTATGTCATCAGCCCATTAGCCTCCCAATTACAAATTCATAATCCAAGCATACAAACATACTAGTTAATGCTTTGTTATTTAAGTTTGGTCTAGGAATGGTGACCCAAAAGAATATACTTCAAACAATCATAAAAATTAGAAAGAACAACACATATAAATTAATAGTTATATTCAACTAAGTCCAAGTCTAACAATAAAATCAAACAAGCATGATAGCCAGTCAACTCAGCCATACAATATTCCTAAGGTAACGATCTAATAGAGTAATTGATTAAAAATTTACAATTGATCCATCAATTCAAAACAATCCATAAGGGCAACAGTGATTCCAGTAAGCATACAAACAAAGAACTGATTTTAAATCCAAATACTTATATAGGAGATTTAGGGGATCATCATGAGGTCTCATGACCTCATATGATCCCTAAATATTAAAAATTGGTTAACAAGAGTTACATGTAGTGGACTATTTCAAGTGGTTTAATTAAAATTGAAAATCCTCATTAAAATACAATGAATTCAATGGGACTCTTTCCTTATTTCAATGAACCAATAGCATGTAAACACAAGGAATTCCCAAAAATGCCACAACAAAACTATACCATTAAAGTAACACCCGAAAATCTTCTATCAACACTTCATATAAAATTTTATGATGGGGTCAAGCTTATATAAAGAACATGAGTAATTAGTTTGAGAAAAGGGAAAGAACTAGTCCATGTTTCATACACACACACATGGACATATATATATATATATATATATATATATATATATATATATATATATATATATATATATATATATATATATATATATATACATACATATACATATATATACATACACACACACACACACACACACACACACACACACACACACATATATACATATATATACATATATATATATACATATATATACATATATATATATATATACATATGTATATACATATATATATATATATATATATATATATATGTATATGTATGTATGTATGTATATACATATGTGTGTGTGTGTGTATATATATATATATTTGGTTCCATATTAAATGAAATATGTGTAGCTTCATCTTAAAATGGAAAACATAACTGCATGGCTATAACATGAAATTCAATATGTACACATAACCAGCTCAAACAAAAACTCTAACCCAAATTTGATTCAAGGAAAACATGTTAACAAAAAATAAAAACGCACCCTTTTAATTTTATGAGACCTGAATCAATTTCAATTTGATATTAAAATTGTAATGACAATTTGAAAACCATAAATTTCATAATGCTCAACTCCTTTAAACATTAAGACCCTAAATCGATTTACACAATACTGATAAATATAACAACCACTAAAAATATCTACCCTTATTATTTAAAGACCTAGGTCAGTTTTTCATAATGAAATAATATGTATAAAAAAAACATCAAAATTCTACCCATGTGATGGAATAAAGCCCAAATAAACTAATAAAATAGAAAAACATAAAACAACCGAGCCAATCCACCTTGAGATAAAATAGAAAAATATAAAACAACCGAGCCAATCCACCTTGAGAATAAAAACTCACCCTTTTAATTTTATGAGACCTGAATCAATTTCAATTTGATATTAAAGATTGTAATGACAATTTGAAAACCATAAATTTCATAATGCTCAACTCCTTTAAACATTAAGACCCTAAATCGATTTACACAATACTGATAAATATAACAACCACTAAAAAGATCTACCCTTATTATTTAAAGACCTAGGTCAGTTTTCCATAATGAAATAATATGTATAAAAACAACAAAATTCTACCCATCTGATGGAATAAATCCCAAATAAACTAATAAAAGAGAAAAATATAAAACAACCGAGCCAATCCACCTTGAGATTAAATATTTCCCAAGTCTATTTGTCATATTTTTACTCATAAATTGACTTTTATAGGCATGCAATTGTAGAATAAGGTATGGCACCCAATAAAGGTAAACATAGGCTAATATATTATACAAGGAACCTGATGGTCTAAATCACCCAAACTAGGGCATGGGGATTATGGAAACTGAGTCCATCATTGAATAGTATCAGAAAAAAATGCACCACATAGCTAGTTCTACGACATTATAGAAGTCAATGAAACACCCATATTCAACTAATAAAATGGATTAGGAAGATTGATAGGTGAGGCTATGGAATACACAAATTAATTGAAATACACATCCCATTAAATAATTAGTCATTCTAAATTTGAGAGTATAACCCAAATCAATATGTTTGAAATCCCAATACTAACATCGATCCTTCTTTTCAAGTTTTGATGCAAAAGAGAGCTATCAAAAATATAAGGATTTAAATTAATAGTCATTATCCATTCTTGAAAAAATAATGAGTTTAATATCAGGAAAAGACTTACTTATTCAATGCCAGAAAGGGAAAAATTCAAATGATGCCAATTGGTTTGAGATCACCAAGTCTATGAATACCTCTATTTTTTGACAACATGAAATGATCCTTCCACTAGTATTTCACACCAGTGTTATTCCATGCCCCAAATCCCACTGCCCTTATGTATCTTCCTCTTCTAATTTCTCCCCTTATATTTTTATTCCCCCTTATACATTCCTTTTTCTCCTATCCCTTTTCATTCTTCTCCCCTACATGTCCCTTTTGCCAACCGTCCCCTAACTTCATTTATTACCTTTTCCTCTAACTCACCATACTCCCTTTATTTCCATATTTAATTTGGAGAGAAAAATTCTCTCCTAAAAATTTTCAACCACATATATGTGACCCCCATGATCAACCCAATAGAAATGGTCGTAATTGACCTTTCAATTTTTGAGCGAGAAGCAAAAAGAAAAAAATAGTAAAAAATAACAATTAAATAATATAAATAGGTATTATTTAAAATGAATTAAAAACTTTTAAAATCCATAAAATAATAAAGGTAAATAATAAAAATAGATATTATTTTAAATGTTTAAAAGCCACGATGACCAATTAACCAAGTCATCAACACTTATCTAGGCACCAACGAAATATATCACATGGAAGGGATGTCATGGGAAGGGGGTAGGCTTAGGTAAGTCCTTAGGGAGTCCAAGTTAAGTGAGGGTGATTCTAATGAAGATGGGGTGGTGAGGTGTACACTAGAGAGAGAAAAAGGGGAAGTCTGAGTGGACAGTTTCAACATTAAACAAACATGTAGGAACAAACAATAGTATGACAGGATACAAAAAGCAACTGTGAAAAGCTATAATAAAATATGAACACATGAATTAATAACACAAATAACCAAAGGTATGACACTAATCAATAATATTAGGTTACATGTTATAACTCATTCGATTACCCAGAACCACTCTGCTACCTTGAAAGCCAATGCTAGCATCCAACCTAGTTCATAATCAACACCTACAACCACTGAGTGTATATATCAGTAGTATCTAATTTAAAATTTGATAAAAAGATAAGTTAGTAATGAAAAGTAATAAACTATCAATTATATAAATTAATTCATATATCACCAAATGAAGAATTTAAAACATGATATATATACATCAACCTATGTCTAAGCATCACATCATCAAAAATAATAACACAGTCTAGCTAAGTAAGGAAGTACAATAATCAACTATACACATGTTATATCAACATTTAGTCATGTCAAGGTGCACAAGGGAAAGGTCATAACACTTAATCTTTGCATTTTTCTACATCAAAATACATGTAAGCTCATAATAACATAGTCCAGCTAAGTAAGGAAGTACAATAATAAAATATACACATGTTATATCAACATTTAGTAATGTCAAGGTGCACAAAGGTAGGGTCATAACACTTAATATTTGCATTTTTATACATCAAAATACATGTATGCTCATGACATTTCATTTGCTTTGATAAAACTACTTTTTTGCTACTTTAGAGATGCTAACTATATTGATAGTGTTTCATCTACATTGTATTTTTTAATAAAATGATTTTTTTTAATTCTTGAAAAATACTTATTAAAATTATATTGTAATAGATATATTTGTCTTCACAATAAAATGAAATAAAATATATAGATATTGTGATTATTTTCAGTTAGTATGAGTTAGCATTAAAATACATTATATGCATAGTATCATGCTTAATTTAACAACATGGCCATGTTTAGTTATTTCATTTGGTAAGAATATCTTGCCTATTAAGTTTGGATCTTTTATGTTTTAATTTCTTATATATTCTCATTTGATTATTTTATCATTTGATTATTTATGCCGACATCCATAGGTGCTTCATTTGATATTATAGAGTTTGTAGTATTAACTCTTCATCATTTAATTTACTAAGTATTATATTCATACATCTATGAAATTATTTATTTCAAACTCATGTCTATTCAATTGGATGATTATATATCATATTAATATTATCCATATTTGATGTATGGGAGGTTATACCTCAATATTTTGTTGAATCATATTAAACATGCAAAGTTTTGATAAGGCACAAATTATAAAATGAGTTATTGATAATAATAACTCTAATGTTTGACTTAACTTGGTATTTTATTATTAGTAAATTATAGTATGTGCATTGTATAACTGTTAGGTATGCTCATCTTTTTAATATTGGAGATGTCCAATAATGAATTGTATAAAAAAAAAAATTTCATTAAACTTTATAATCAAAGTAGTGAACTTGTTTGCCTAAAATATGACTTGATTATTTTTAATGTGTTTTACCATAGAAAAACATATGTCATATTTTTATGTATTTGGTTATTGTGATGCTAACCATATTATGTTATCATGAATCTATTTTTGAATATGTGTTTAATTTTTGTGTAGGTACACAATACCAACATTTTAAACATATTGAATTTCATATGAATTCTATCTGAGATAAAGTCCTCAATGGTGATATAGATATGCAGTTATATCCTATGGATGAACAAGAGGAAAATATATTCACAAAACCACTTGGTGATACCAATTCTTGTTAGTTTTATGTAATGTTAGACCCCTTGGAGTTTCCATTTAGGGGGAATGTGCATGACAATGACACTTCTTAATGGTCATGTGTTCCTTCTTCTTCTTTATACTCCCCAATTGTAAATCATTGTAAATTGCATGTGGAAGTCATGTAACTTAATTAAACTTCATGCACCCAATACATTAAATCATATTTTTTAATGAGGTCCTTATGTTTTAAAAGGATACAAATATTCTTAGTTGATTATTCATGAGAAACTATGATATTTAGTCTCACGATCATGCTAGCATAAACTTACTTTAAATTATTTTATGGATTATAATTTATTTTGTTTCAAAAGGATATGTTTTGCATGATTCAGGTTTTTAAATCTTTTAAATTTTTCACATAGTGGCTCCTTCAAATTAAAAATTAGGATTTTTGTAAAAAATTCTAGTGGATCCAAGGAAACCAAGACTCTAGCATGCATATGAGGTAAAGTTATTCTAGTGTATTCAATTCTTAGGACTTCACCTATTAGTTTTAGATCCTAGGGAAAAAATTTCCATGGCTAAATAGGAACATATTCTATATCAAACTATCTAGGTTAAAATTTGAAGACAATATCATTGTATTCAACATTAGGACTCCAAGAAATAGCTTTAAATACTAACCAAAATTCTAGAGGTGTTTACTTATGACATGTCTTTGCATATTCAACTTTTTGAACAAAATCATGAAAACCCCCATTTTGTAACATTCTAAAAAGTGATATAAATAGCCATTTTTTACCCCAAATAGTGTTAAAAGTTTTTGGAGTGAAAATAATTTCTATTCAAACAAACCAAAAAAACTTCAATATTATTTAAATGCATTTATTCTACCTACAAAAATTTAACCATAGTCTCATTAGGAAACAAAGTCAAGATTTTTCCTAGGCAAGGGGGCTTAAAATATTTTGCTAAATATTACTCAGCATTCCCATCCTTACCCATTTTGTTCTTACAAATAATGAATTCCTCCCCCCCCCCTTGATTGCTTCAAACTTTGTTCCTAACATAGAATCTAATTAAACAATGTTTTACCTACCCCTTGTTTTCTTTCTTTCCCACCAACCAAATCTACATTAGTGATCACATTAGGGAAACTTTCAAAAGTGTTTGATTTAATGCAAGGTTCATTAAAATTTCTATCATCCAAAACCTCCATACACATAGAAAAGTCTCTTCTTATCACCTCCATAAACCACCAAAGAGTAAATTCATAGACAACTGACTTTCTCCAAAATCCCCAAGGCTTAAAAAATGAGGTTCATCAAGTAGGAGTAGAGGAATAAAATATAAAAAATACATGAGAAAGGAAACAAAAAATAAAAAATACAAATAAAATATAGAAAGCCACCAAGGCATAGACAAAAAGTCCCAACATTAACACAAGGCATACCAAGGGGGAAAACAAACCATGGAAGCAAAGATGACCAAATAAGCAAAGAATAAAGAAATAGAGATTGAAACTATTTAAATGGAGGTTGAATCTTTTTCTCCCCATTTGGAAAGATACAAACCTATTTCCCTCCAAAAACTATGCACAAAAATATTTACTAATCTATCATTAATTATACACATGCCTATAACAATGTAAGAATGTTTTTTCACCTGGGTTAGACATTATCAAACATTCACAAATTATATAAGATTAAGGAAATTATTCCACCAATAGAATACAAGTCATAA
>JARHVA010002879.1:1432500-1527500 GCA_037957365.1 Torreya grandis | reverse complement strand
ACTCTCAACGTTATATGCATGTATACACAAAGTCATACCAACTTTCATAAAACATGTTATATGTAGTAATAACAATTATGCCTACATTGAATTAGTCAAATTTAGGTGTGAGTCTAGTCATATCAATTATTGTATGTACTATCTAGGATTAATAAACATTTACACTATAGTACTTTATGATATCCCATACTATCATAGTTCAAAACTACATAAATACATATAATCAAACTTATGATTTCAATAATCAAGTGACACACATACATAATAATAATCAAGCAAGTATGGGGTTATACCATCTGAGTATACCCTAAATTCAAAATTGCTTACTAGTAACATAACTTCATAAGCATGCATCATGATTTACCTTTACATAATAAATATAACCAAGAAATTTAACATATTATCATCCTCATAATATGTGTCACACAAAAGTATTTAATACTGAATACATATAACTATCATTCCATCAATCATTTGTAGAGAAATAGAAACTCATAAACACATTATAACTTTCATTTAAACATTTCATTTTGTTTTTTTGTGAGACTTTTAGTATGGTTATAGTTTCAATATTTTATACATCTGATGACTAGATAAATCATACTCCTATCTATTTCCATTATGTAATTCTGTTTCATACTTAAATCCATGTGAAGATATATCAAAATAAGATTCAACACACATGAATTGTAAGATAATTCAAGCTAGTATTTGATATATGTTTAAGGGGTTTGAATGTACGCATTTGCTAATTTTAATTATATGTAATTATTTAACATATTTTATAACTTTCCCATGGATTTATAACCAAATTAATACCCTATTATACAAATATATACTAATAGTCATAGTTACACCCATTCTCTCAATAAGCAAATTGTAACTTGTTATAATATTATATTCTATGCGACAAGTTTTTGTTTTGCAAGGTTCATAAGTCTAGTGATCTCAATCATACCCCCAAGCTTATCTCCCAATAAAGGATGTTATGTTTACCCATTTAAAACTCCCATTTTTAATCTGAACCATGTAATGGTATCAAAATATTATAGATAAATACATATTGTTTTAATAAAAAATTCAACCATTAGAGTTAAGACATTGGGTGATCTTGTATTACCACTTCTCCACCTAATAGTCACAAAATACATGTCATGTGCTTATCTAAGCATTTTATGGAAGTAGTCTCATTTTAGCTATAAGTGTAAATTTTACAAGGTTTGTGATATATATATATATATATATATATATATATATATATATATAAACTAGATTTAATATTTATGACCACCATAAATTAAATAAGAAAGTCTCATTGAGTTCTAATTCTACAAGAAATAGATGAATAAGTTATAAAAACTTCATAGTATATTTTTGTAGCTTTTCTTAGATTACTTGGCACCTACATAAAGATATGCTTTCATTGAAGTTAATAGTTTATAATTTGTATGAAAATTACATAACATAGATAAATATTCAATAACTCAATAAGGGATCCAATAATATTAATATCCAATAATAATTGGTAGTATTATTATAATGAAACTAGATGCTAGTATGATTGTTTAGCTGAAGGAAGAACATAGGGTGACACCTTTTATGGCCCAACCAAATAGGCCTATATTTTTATAACCTTTTTTATTCTATTTTATAAATACTATATCTCTTAAAACTATAATGCCCTCATAAGTATTATTTAGACTAGTAAGAAAACATTGTTTATTTGTATAATTGTAATTTAGGGGTTTCACTACCCACAACGTGCTATTAATTTTTCAAAATTTATGAAGATGGGAAAATAAAATATAAAGCTATTCATTTTTTGTATTCTATGGCTCTTAAAAAGGTATATAAGTGACCCAATATGATTGACTCCCTCCTTAATTGAGTTTTCTAACTATGAAAATAATATAAAACAACCCAATATTTTATAGCAGGCTAGAAAAAAGATAATTAATCGATGACATCAATCAAAAACTTGTAGAGATATACTAAAATTATAATATTACACCTTTTATGGTGATGCATTTTATTGAGAATCATGCTAGAAATAAATTACAGTGATTCTATAAAAATAATAACTATCAATGTCATTATGTTCTCCCAGCGATGCTAATCACTCCAGGCTTCTCCAAGTTTTGATTTTAAATATAATGACTTAAATTTTTCTTAAAAGTTGGGAAATATAGTAGAGAAACTCCATTTTACAATTTCCATCAACTCATTAATCATAACCAGACCCTTAACATGATTTTTTATCAGTAATATAATGTTTAATTGATTATTAAACCAATAAATTTGTTAACCTCATAGTGTTATCTCATGACTATTATAACATAATGACTTAAATATGCATGGGACTCATCTATTACAACCTCAGTGTTCTACAAAGGTTTGTTATTAATATATATTATTTGACATTTTTATATAGATATGTAATTATTCCCTACTGAGTAGAGACTTAGATTGGCTTGCTATACTATTGTAGGGCTAGCATTCTACCAAAAAAATCATTATTAATTAGTCTCAATGTCTTATCCACCCATGAGAAATGCCTATCTCATGGTTGTGTTAAAAGAATTAAACAATTATCATTATTTTAAACAAAATATAGCAACATCAAAAAGCATTTAACAACACAAAATAACTAATCATTAACCTCTATGAGGTGTTATTTTAAATTTGTTAAATAGATTTGCTCAATGGGTGGTCTCTATGTTTCTTAACATTTAAAAGGGATTTAGATTTCATAATAAAATATGCATACCAACCTTTAAAAAACATACAAACATTCCTTGTATAGTTTTAACCCATAATTTTTTCATAATTACACATTAGAATTAAAAACATCACCTACCTAGCAGTTAGAGTAGACAATCTTCTTATGTGCTTCTCTTTTCTCTCTTCCTATCTATGTTATGCCTCTTTTCCCCAATTCTCCTTAATCTCTCCTTTTCCTTTTTTCTCAACTCTAAACTCATATGATATTATCCTTTTTGAAATCCCCATCCTTAATAGAAGTGGTGTAGCTTTAGATTTTTTTGTTTTATTTTTGTTTTTGTTAGTTTTAATATATTTAACTCTTTTTATATTTTTAAAACTTAGTCCTTTATTTTTTTAGTCCTTTATTGTCTTTTCTATTTTTTTTCCATTATTATTATTATTATTATTATTATTATTATTATTATTATTATTATTATTATTATAATATATATATATATATATATATATAATATCAAAATCCCATGATTTAATTAAATCAATTTACATCCACAATGTTATATCATTTTACATGTCAATTTCATAATTACCAATAATCTAAATTTTAAATTTATGTTTGCTAATAATATTACCAGTATTAATGACAAAACATACCAAACATGTGAAAGAATTCATTACGATATTTACCTATATTAGCAAACCATAGAGAGCAACACTCCAAAGCAATTAATAAACATACCATAAGCAAACTATTATTAATGAATTTCTAACATGTGCTAATTATTGTGGTGTGTGTAGATTTCTCAAAATATCTCTATCAACCTATAACATTTCCATCTATGTCACCTTCTTTGATATTTCTTTTCTTTCACCACACTCTGAGGGATGGGTTCTCTTGCATCAACCTCACAATAAAATAGGTAGTTAGGTCATAAAAGTCATGATATACATTCATCATAAAATATATCTTAAATTATAAATCAACATGATCATAAATTAAAGATATACTTATAGCTAACTCATAGAAATATGAACATTTAAGAAATATCATACTACCTCATAACAACATATATCTCACAACTTAGTTAAAAATAGCCAATTATTAATTTATCATCTACAAATATCCATGGATAATATATAAAGTTTGCCTAACAAGGAATCAAGATGTAACATCCTTCCCCCTAGATCTAGTCATCATCCCTGATGACTCTTATTCAAACATAAGTTATGAGTTAAAAACATTATTTAGCAAAGCAAAAGCAAGATATATAATATCAAATTAAGTAATAAATTGAAAATTACCTATAAACTCAATATAATTCCTTCAATTTGTATTGGTCCTTCCTCTAAGACATCTCCTTATCATGCAAATATGGTTTGCAATTATTACTTACTCTGATTGATTCTGTCATGACCACTTCAAGGTCCAAAACCATCAAGATAAGTTAATATACTATAAGACTAACCCCTTTTGTTACTTTGTAGGGTCCCACATATCTTAGTGTAATTTTCACTAACTTTTCAAAAACACACAAAATCATCATACAAGCCAAATAAATGACCATGGAGAGTTCTAAACAATCTTCCATCCTCTATGCACATCTCTCTAACCTAGAGTTTGTTTTTATCATTCTATAAGAAAGTAATTATGGAACCTAGCAAGAATAATATGTATAAGTTAATACTATCGCTATCTTGTATAGCTCCTCACAATTATAACATGTCAATATTGTCATTACTCCACAAATCTCCTAATAAGTATGATGATGAATAGAAACTGAAAATACTATATTTCTAATGTATATAAAACTAAGGAATAAATGTTCCTCTATATACATGTGTATATTCATATATCTAATTTTGATAAGTTTATACATAAAATCTTGGGTTTGATAAGTCTATCTGTAAAATCTAAACTCAATGACTATTGAATTAATGTGAGACCATGTAGGATCCACTACTATCACTTAGTACTCATTTTCTTAATTCATCAATCCTCCCTTAGGCCTCCATGACCTAATGACCTCTAAAATGTGCATAAGGTTCAATGAATCATAATTCTACACTAAAAAATCAATGTTATAAGCTAAACGATTCTATATGTATCAACATACATACAAGATAAATCATACAATTAGTCTATAGTTGTATTAAGTTACTACAAACCAAACATAAATAGTATCATAATCACAGCTTAACATATAGTTTTATATTCATGGTTAAGAGGAAATAATGTTAAAATTAACATAGCATACAAAGTCTAAGGATCACACCATCCTTACCTCCTTATAAAGGTAAAAAACAAGGCATTGTCTCCCTGCTTGCTCAGCTAGCACATAACAAGTTAAAATTTTATCTCAACCCCTAGATTGACACTATGTACCACACGTCCTATACCCTACTCACTCTTGATGAGAGGTACGAAATAAATAAATATTCAAAACAACATGATTTAATAAAAAATAGAACAATATCAATCTAATCAAGGGTAAATAATAACATATTAAATATAATCAACTTATAATTCTTAATCTATAATTTAATATATAATTCTAGGTTTACCATCCCACATGGTCTAAGTATAAAATATTATATAAAGTAGTGACCTTCAAGAGTCACAAGTGAAAATTAGATAACTATCATCTAAAAAACTCCTACATACACTCATAAGAAAACAACACAACTCAATGTTGCCAAAACACTACCTACTTACCAAATTTGTAAGTATGGTATCACAATCTATTTCCACAACTAGGATAAGATACTAACTACAAAATGAACCAATCCATCCTATCCCAAAACTTATTTCTCAATAATAAGTATAATAAATTCCCCCATAGATTTTAAGGGAATATATTCAAACAAAATTTCAAGAACAAGTTTCCATTTAAGAGAACACTAAATCAACATCATGAAAATATGAATACTCTCAGTAGCTTATAATGATGTCAAAGGAGAATGATATTATAACAACTCACCTCTAAGCTAACTAGGAGAGATGTCACTTCTTCCAAACCCACACAACATTAAGGGTGAAAATTAAACAAAATCCTAACACAAGGAATTCTTAAGCAAAACAACAACATTCTACTATAAGAAAATTCCCACCACACTAGGTGGTAGCAACTAAAAATAGTCTTATAATATTTTGCATTTCTATGATTGGTGATCATAAGACACAAAAACTAAGCACATATATTTAAGTGAAAAGCATCCCATGCTTATTAAACACTCAAAACACAGAACATAATGATAAATGTGACTTGATAATTAAGAAAGGATATAGTCAATCTCGAGGTGTTTGATCTAAGTGATCAAACTATGGTATAAATCTCTTAATGACAACTTGATGAACTATGCTATGTACTCACCTACCCAAACATTGTATATAACCATCACCATTGGGACACTCAAAAAATCAACCCATTAACAATATCAAAAGGGTATGATTACTCTTAAGGATACACACTCAATGTTCCCCACACACATTTCATGAATGTTACATACTTACAAAAGTCACAATCCATACAAGGGAATATATAAAGTCTCAAAACTCTAATCATGGTGGAACAGACACTACCAATCCAAAATATCCAAGAAATACTTCATGTCACCAAGTTTATACTGGTGAATAAAGAGACATGAAACCAATAATGGACTCATTAGACCCTAAATATTGAGCCATAGTTTTGATACCATATATTAACAACCCTGTTGGGGTCAACTAAGAAATATGAGTTTTTTTTAAGTTACACATATATACCATAAATAGATTACACCATAAGAATATAAATAGAGAGCATATACATACTCAAGTTTTATAAAAGTAAATACATATTACATCATAAATCACTGATCTCTAACAACATAAGCACACATCATAATGTAAACATAGAAATTAATTACATTAACTCAGCTACAACTGATACAAGTCTACATCCACCACTATCAATGATAATAATAAGTAATTACAACTCTTAATGATGATATTTTAATTCTAAGTATAATACAATACAATTTACATATAAGATACATGGATCCCCGAGAGCATAGTTCTTGAATTCAAGTATCTGTGATAATCTCAAGTGTCATCTCAATAAGTATTAATACTGTGGGGAGAGAGAGCATCATCTGAGCACTTTTACACACCAACAATAGACCAATGATCCCCTTTCACTAATATCATTAGAAAATGTCCCTTCCTTCATGGATGAGTACGTAGTGATGACACATGAATCTAGAAAGACAAGCAAGTACCTGTGTGTTATATGATTTCTAAACTAAACATGTAGTGTATCATAGAAAATTGGTCTATTGAAAGATATCACACAAACATGCAAATCATACTCATGAAATTATAATGTCTCAATAAACATACTTTGACCCAAATTTTTATAAATAATAAATAACAATGATCTATAGATCAATCAAATTCATAAGCACCACTTGATTAGACTACTTTCATCTGTCATTGTGATACTAATAAGCTAGTGAAGTCCATCTCCCTCCTTGGTCCATATCAAAAATGTGGATTGGTGAAATTTAATTCAACCACAAGATTCATTTAATTTAGTTACTACTATAAAATGCATCATATAACATGTTAATCATAGGAATTAAAAAAACATACATTTATTCCATCAATATATGAATGAATCTTACATTAATTTGTATTCCATACTAAAAATAATAACTACAATTTATACCATTTGGGTAAATATACATTCAACTATAAATTTCCACTACCACAACTAGTTTCCACACATACTTCTCTCTATGATAACCCATATTACCATAGTTTAATATTTTAATATAT
The DNA here is from genome assembly GCA_037957365.1 of Torreya grandis. Taxonomy (NCBI): domain Eukaryota; kingdom Viridiplantae; phylum Streptophyta; class Pinopsida; order Cupressales; family Taxaceae; genus Torreya; species Torreya grandis. Next base: position 1,519,963 of record JARHVA010002879.1, on the reverse strand, counting down.
TTTTTCACCAAAAAATATAATAAAGTAGTTATAACTACATGTAAACATAAGGTTCTATTTTAACAACTAGACATAACAAAGTGAGTCATAGTTCTCACAAAACATAATAACATACTAACCTAGTATACGCTACACTCTCAAGGTTGTATGCACGTATACAAAAAGTCCTACCAATTGTCACAAAACATGTTATTTATAGTAATAACCATTATGCCTACATTTAATCAATTAAATTTAGGTGTGATTCTAGTCATAACAATTATAGTATGTACCATTTGGGTTTAACATGCATTTACACTATATTACTTTATTATATCCCATACTATCATAATTCAAAACTACATAAATACACATAATCAAACTTATGATTTCAAGAATAAAGTGACATACATATATAAGAACAATCAATTAGGTATGGGGTTATACCATTTAGGTATACCCTAAGTTCAAAATTGCTTACCAGAAACATAACATCATAAACATGCATCATGATGCACCCTTAAATACTAAATATAACCAAAACCACATTATCATCCTCATAATATGTGTCACACATAAGTATTAAATAATGAATACATATAACTATCAGTCCATCAATCATTTGTAGAGAAACAAAAACCCATAAACCTGTTATAACTTTCATTTAAACATCTCATTCTATTTTTCTAGGAGACTATTTTAGTATGGTTATAATTTTGTTCTTTTGGACATTTTATGACTACATAAATCATACTCCTATCCATTTTCATTATGTAATTATGTTCCATACTTAAATCCATGTGAAGATATATCAAAATAAGATTCAACACACATAAATCATAGGATAATTAAAGCTAGTATTTTCTATTCGTTTAAGGGGTTTGAATACATGCATTTGCTAATTTTAATTATATGTAATTATTTAACATAGTTTATAACCCACCCATGGATTTATAACCAAAATAATACCCCATTGTACACATATATACCAATAGGCATAGTTATACCCATTCTCTCAATAAGCACACTGTAACTTGTTATAATATTATATTCCATGGGATATCTTTTTGTTCTGCAAGGTTCATAATTCTAGTGATCTCAAGCACACCCCCAAAATTATCTCATGATAAGGGATGCTATGTTTACCCATTTATAACTCATATGTTTAATCTAAACCATGTTATAATATCAAAGTATTATAGCTACATACATATTGTTTTAACAAAAAATACAACCATTAGAGTTAAGACATTAGGTGATCTTGTATTACCACTTCTTTGGAACTAGTCTTCTATGGAACTAGTCTTAGAGTTAGAGTTAGAGTTAAGCATTCTATGAAACTAGTCTTATTTTAGCTATAAGTGGAAATTTTACAAGGTTTGTGATATATATATATATATATATATATATATATATATATATATAAACTAGATTTAGGATTTATGACCACCATAAATTAAATAAGTAAATCCCATTTGAGTTTTGATTTTACAAGAAATAGATGAATAAGTTATAAAACCTCTACATTATATTTTTATAGCTTTTCTTAGAATTACTCAGCACCTGCATAAATATATGATTTTGTTTAATTTAATAGTTTACAACTCATATAAACATTACATAACATAGCTAAATTTCCAACAACTCAATAATGGATCTAATAATATTAATATCCAATAATACTCTATAATATTATTATAATGAAACTAGACATTATTACGATTGTTTAGCTGAAGGAAGAACATGGGGTGATGCCTTTTATGGCCCAACAAAATAGGTCTATACTTTTACCACTATTTTGAATCTATTTTAGAAATACTAAAACACTTGAAACTATGATGTTGTCATAAGTATAATTTAGATTGGTAAGAAGACATTGCTTATTTGTTCATCTATAATTTAGGGGTTTCACTACCCACGACCTGCTATTATTTTTTTTCAAGTTTTGAAGATAAGAAAATAAAATATATAGCTATTCATTCTATGTATTATGTGGCTCCTAAAAAGGTGTATAAGTGACCCAATGTGGTCGACTCCCTCATTAATTGATTTTTATGACTACACAAATAATATACAATGACCCAATATTCTATAGTAGGCTGTAAAAAAGGCAATTGAGTGACTCCATCAGTTAACAAGTTCTAGTGATCTACTAAAATTGTCATATTACACCTTTTATGATGATGCCTTTAATTAAAAATCATGTTGGAAATAAATTAAAATGATTCTATAAAAATAGTAACCATAAATGTCATTATGTTCTCCCAATGATGCCAATCACTACAAGCTTCTACAAGTTCTAATTTTAAATGCAATGACTTAAATTTTTGTTTACAAGTTCAAAAATATAGCAGAACGACTCCATTTGCTAAAGGCCATTAACTCATTAATATAAATAGACCCCTAGCATGTTATTCTATCATTAATATAATGTTTAATCGATCATTAAACCAATAAATTTATCAATCTTTCAGTGTTCTCTCATGACTGTTATAACATAACGACTTAAATATGCATGGGACTCATTTATTACAACTTTAGCACTCTAAAAGGGGTTATTATTATTATTATTATTATTATTATTATTATATATATATATATATATATATATATATATATATATATATATATATATATATATATATATATATATTTCAGCATCATTATACATTTACACAATTATTCCCTATCAAGTAGAGACTCACATTGGATTACTATAATATTACAGGTATGGTGTTCTACCAAAAAAATCATTGTTAATCAGTTTCAATGTCTTATCCACCAATTAACAATGCCTATTTCATGGTTATGTTTAGATACTTAGATAATTTTCATTGTTTTAAACAAAATCTAGCAACATTAAAGAGCATTTAATGACATAAAATAACTAATCGTTAACCTATATGAGTTGTTATTTAAAAAGTATTAAATAGATTTGTTCAATGGGTGGTCTATGTGCTTTTTAACATCTATAGTGTTGGGGATCAACCAACAAAGTTGATTACACTTATGAAAGCAATAAAATGCGGTATTAACCAGAATGATAAGTAACTAGAATGATAAATAGCAAAGAATAAGAGATACAAGAAACCACCTTGAAAACTGGTATTAAACTCTTTAAAAAAGGAATACAATTGAAGAAACTTATTTTCTTCCACACCTCTCTCAGATGTACAGATCTCTCTCTAGATATCTTTCCCTCAAGAGCTCTCTCTCTCAATTACAATCAACTCCAACAACTTGGAATGATTCACATATACAATTTTGTACTGTTCAATTCAACATTACAATACAATAAGCTATGAAGATCTATCCTATTATATAATAATTAGGAAACATGAGCATAAAACTACAGCCATCAGATGCACCTCCTAATCAAGGGCTCTAAACAGTCTTACTAATAATAGAGATGTGGACTTAAGACTATCACTTAATCCTAACATGCAAACACTTTGTTCTGTCCACAAAAATAGCTTTCTGGACGCACAAGTAACCGACATCGGTTCCTACCTGCTTGCCTGTGACCGACGTTGGCTGATTCTTGCCGATGCCGACATCTCTTGGTCTTTCCTGACCGACACCGGTGACTGTGTAAACCTGCAACTTCTGCAAAACACTCCTTTGGTGAAGCTTTTAGCTCCACACCTTAACAATCTCCCACTTGGAGATAAATAGCTACACCAGTACCTGTACAGCAACATCTTCTAGCTCCTCCATCTTCAACTCAATCATGAAGACCAACAGAAGTTGAATGAAGATTCAACTTCTCCTTTATAACCGGCTTGGTTAACATATCAGCAGGATTCTTATCTATATGGATCTTCTCCAGCTTCAACTGACCATCCTCCAATACCTATCTTATGAAGTGGTACCTAAGTTGTATATGCTTTGTTCTTAAATGAAAGGCTGAATTCTTAGCCAAATGAATTGCACTCTGACTATCACTGCATAATCTACAACTCTCTTGCTCCTTTCCTAGCTCTTCCATGAACCGTGTCATCCATATCATCTCTTTGCTAGCCTCTGTGACTACAATATACTCTGCTTCTATAGTTGACAAGGCAACAACCTTTTGTAACTTTGATATCCAGCTAACCACCGTTCCACCAACAGTGAAAACATATCCTGTGGTGCTCCTTCTGCCATCTAAATCACCTGCCATATCTGAATCTACATAACCATGTAGAGAAGTATTTGAACCTCTATAGCACAAATGCCTACTACTGGTTCCTCTCAGATATCTAAGGATCCACTGAACTACTTTCCAATGCTCCTTCCCTGGATTGGCCATATACTTACTTACAACTCCCACTGCTTGGGCAATATCTGGTCTAGTACAAACCATTGCATACATTAAACTCCCTAATGTGGAAGAATGTGGAACTCTACTCATGTACTCTACCTCATCATGTGAATTAGGACATTGTTCTTTACTCAACTTAAAATGTCCAGCCAAAGGTGTGCTTACCAGTTTTGCATCTTGCATATTGAACCGTTTCAACACCTTGTTCACATAATCCTCTTGAGACAAAATCAACCTATGATTTTTCCTGTCTCTCTTAATGCTCATGCCAAGGATTTTCTTTACTACTCCCAAATCCTTCATGGAAAATGTTTGACCTAATCTCACCTTAAGCTTAGAGATATCCTGCATGTGTGATCTTGTAACCACCATATCATCTACATACAACAATAGAATAGTATATCTACCATTATTCAATCTCTTAAAATACACACAATGGTCAGATTGACACCTACTGTAGCCATGCTCAATCATAAACCTCTCAAATCTCAAATACCATTGTCTAGGAGCTTGCTTGAGGCCATACAAGCTTTTCTTCAATCTACACACTAACTTCTCCTTACCTTTGACCTCAAATCCTTATGGCTGATCCATATATATTTCCTCATCCAAATCTCCATGAAGAAAAGTTGTCTTAACATCAAGCTGCTCAAGATGCAAATCCTCAATAGCAACTAAAGATAGTACAGTCCGTATAGAAGTCATTTTAACAACAGGAGAAAAAATCTCACCAAAATCAATACCTGGTCTTTATGTAAATCCTTTCACTACCAATATGGCCTTATATCTCATCTATCCATTCTCACCTTCTTTCAATCTATGGGTCCATCTGTTCTTCAGTGTCTTCTTTCCTACTGGCAACTCAACCAAATCCCATGTTTAGTTCTCTCTCAAGGACTCCATTTTCTCAACCATGCCACGCTCCCACTGATTCTTGGACTCTACCTGTATTGCTTCTTGAAAAATCTCTGGTTCTCCACCATCAGTAAGCAATAAATAGAATAATGAAGGAGAATCTTGAATTGGAGGTTTACTTACCCTTTCTGACCTCTTGATGGGCATCTGAGACTCATTCACAACACGTTGTCCACCCAAATTTTTTGATAGTGACCGAGCTCGGTCACTTCCAGGGCTGTAACTGGCCGACGTCAGTTTTGCTTGACCGATGTCGGTTCCTTTGTGGTTGACGTCGATCACTATATGACCGTCATCAGTTTCTCTTCTGCCAACATCGGTTCCTGTCTTGCCGATGTCAGTCTCTGTGTTTTCCTTTCTGTGATTAATTTTTCTTGTGAGCTCATTTTGGACCGTCACCTCATCCAATTCTCCATTGCTCTGCCCATATTGATTCAATTTCTTCAGCTGATCACTATACATCACTTTTTCATTGAAAACAACATCACGGCTCCTAATTATTTTTTTAGTTCCTAGATTCCAAAACTTGAATCCGAAATCATCAGAGCCATAGCCAATAAATGTGCACCTCATAGACTTAGCATCCAGCTTCTTTCTATTTTCCTTATCAACGTGCATAAAGGATTCACAACCAAAAACTTTGAGAAATGAGAGATCTAAATTTTTAGCTATCCATGCCTCTTCTAGAATTCTACCATCCAGAGCTGTAGAGGGTCCTCTGTTAATCAGGTACACTACAGTGTCAACAGCTTCTGCCCAAAACTCTAAGGGCAAACTAGCATGCAATCTCATACACCTTGCACGCTCCATAATTGTTCTGTTCATCCTTTTAGCAACTCCATTTTGCTGAGGTGTCCTTGGAACCATCTTTTTCCTGTGGATTCCATGCATATAACAATACCAGTTGAACTTGTAGCTGTAAAACTCACCACCATTGTCAGATCTCAGGCACTTCAATCTTCTGCTTGTTTCATTCTCAACCATAGCTTTCCAAATCTTAAAATTCTCAAATACATCAGATTTCTTCTTAATACAATAAACCCATACCTTTCTTGTAGCATCATCTATGAACGAAACATAGTACTGTGATCGTCTAATAGAAGCACCCTGAGCCAGTCCCCACACGTCTATGTGAACAAGCTACAACTTATGTTTTTTCTTTGTTGACCCAGTCTTGAGAAAACTCACTCTCTTCTATTTCCCAAAAACACAGTGCTCAAAAAAATCTAGATCTATGCTTTTCAAATCTGAAAGCTTACCTTTTGACTTAAGAATGGGCATTCCCTTCTCACTCATGTGGCCGAGCCTAGAGTGCCACAATTTTGCATCCACATCTGAAGTAGATAATACAGAAGGAGAATTATTAGTAACATAATTACATAAATAGAGAGTACTTACTCTCTTACCTCTGACCATTACAAGTGCACCCTTGGTCACCTTCCAAGATTCAGCTGTGAGAGTTACTATACAACCCTCATCCCCTAACTTTCCTGTAGAAATCAAATTCCTCTTCAACCTGGGAACATGCATGATGTCTCTCAACACCCATGTGTTTCCATTCTGCATTTTCAGCTGCACTTTTCCTTTGCCAATAATTTTACAAGGCTCATCATCCCCTAAATACACTATTCCAAAATCTCCATGGACATAGTCACTAAAATATTCTCTATTGGGGGTAGCATGAAAAGATGCACCAAAATCTAAAACCCAAGATTCTATATTATTATGCAAAGAGAATATTAGAGCATCTTGTGCAATACCTGCAACCTTTGCTTCTTCTTTTTCTTTGTGCTGATTGTCCTCCTTAGGCTTTGACCAGCAATCTCTGCTTATGTGCCCCATCTTTCCACAATTCCAGCATTGTGGCTTCCTGCCATTTCTGGATTTGGATCTACCTCTCACCTTTGACTTAGACCTTGATCTCCCTTTCTTGCTCTTCTCTTTTTGCCTTCCCCTACTCTCAAAACTTAAAGCGTTCCCTGATGTTTCCTCTGTGCTTTTCCTACAAATTTCTTCATTCAAGATTACACTAACAACATCCTCTACTTTTAAAATATTTGAAGTAGATGCAGTATTACTAACTGCCATTACTAAGCTATGCCAGCTTTCGGGCAAAGAACATAATATTAAAAGATCTTTAATTTCATCATCAAACACAATTTTGACTAAACTTAATTTATTTATAATTCCATGGAAATCATTTAGATGATTAAATACAGATCCACCTTCCTGCATTTGCAAATTAAATAACTGCTTCATAAGATATACCTTATTAGAAGCTGAGGGTTTTTCATACAAATTTGCTAAAGTAGTCGTTAACTCTATTGTAGACTTTGCCTGTGATAAATTAGATATCACAATAGATGCTAGACTTATTCTTATAGACCCCAGAGCCTTTCTATCAAGAACTTCCCATTCTTCATCATCCATGTCTATGGGCTTCTTTGGAATCCCACCTAACGATAAGTATAGATCCTTTTGATATAGATAATCCTCTATCTACATTCTCCAATGTTGATAATTCTTGCCATTAAACTTCTCCATTCTCAGTTTACTTTCTTCTGCCATTGCTTCTCCCACTCAAACATAAATCCCTGCAGAAACCCCCGTGAGTACCCTATAATCAATACACACTAACCAGATCTGAAACACCTATTAGTCAACCTGAGCTCTAATACCACTTGTTGGGGATCAACTAAGAAATTTGATTACACTTATGAAAGCAATAAAATGCGGAATTAACTAGAATGATAAGTAACTAGAATGATAAATAGCAAAGAATAAGAGATACAAGAAACCACCCTGAAAACTTGTATTAAACTCTTTATAGAAGGAATACAATTGAAGAAACTTCTTGTCTTCCACACCTCTCTCAGATGTACAGATCTCTCTCTAGATCTATTTCCCTCAAGAGCTCTCTCTCTCAATTACAATCAACTCCAACAACCTGGAATGATTCACATATACAATTATGTACTGTTCAATTTAAAATTACAATACAATAAGCTATGAAGATCTATCCTATTATATAATAATTAGGAAACATGAGCATACAACTACAGCCATCAGATACACCTCCTAATCAAGGGCTCTAAACAGTCTTACTAATAATAGAGATGCAGACTTAAGACTATCACTTAATCCTACCATGCAAACACTCTGTTCTGTCCATGAAAATAACTTTCTGAATGCACAGGTAACCGACATCAGTTCCTACCTACTTGCCTGTGACCGACGTCGGCCAATTCTTACTGATGCCGGCATCTCTTGGTCTTTCTTGACCGACGTCGGTGACTGTGTAAACCTGCAACTTCTACAAAACACTCCTTTGGTGAAGCTTTTAGCTCCACACCTTAACATATAGTGGGTTTAGATTTTAAAATGAAATATTCATACCAACATTTGAAAAACATACAAACATTCCCTGAATAATTTTAACCCAAAATTTTTCCATGATTATACATTAGAATTATAAATATCAACTACTTAGTAGTTAGAGTAGACAATCTTATTATGTGATTCTCTTTTCTTTCTTCCTAGCTGTACTACACATATTTTTCTCAATTCTCCTTAACCTTTCCTTTTCCTTTTTTCAAATCAAAACTCATATGCTATGTATCCTTTTTTAAATCCCCTTCCTTAATAAAAGTGGCGTAGCTTTAGATTTTTTTGGTTTTTTGTTTTATTTTTGGTTTTATTATTTTAATATATTTAACTCTTTTTAGATTTTATAAATTTAGTCCTTTATTGTCTTTTCTAGTTTTTTTCCTTTTCTAATGTTTTTTTTTTTTTTTTTAATATTAAATGCCAAAATCCTATGATTTAATTGAATCAATTTACATCCACAATGTTATAGCATTTTAAATATCAATTTCATAGTTACAAATAATTTGGATTTTAAATTTACTTTTGCCAATAATATTCTTACCAGTATTAATGACAAAATGTGTCAAACACGCAAAAGAATTCATTATTATATTTACCTATATTGGTAAACTATATAAAGTAACACTCCAAAGAAAGTAATAAACACACCATAAACAAACTATTTTTAATGCATTTATACCATGTGCTAACTATTGTGGTGTGTGTAGGGTCCTCTCCAAATCTCTATTGACCTCTAAAATATCCATCTATATCATCCTCTTTGATGATTCTCTCCCTCCATCACACTTTGATGGATGGGTTATCTACGTCATCCTCACAAAAAAATAAGTAGTTAGGCCATGATAGTCATGATATACATTCATCATAAAATATAGCTGAAATGACAAATCAACATGACCATAAAGTAAACATATACTTATAGTTAAATCATAGCAATATGATCATCTAATAAATAGCCTACTTCCCCATAAGATCATATATCTCAATGCTTAGTTAAAAATAGCCAAATCTGAAATTATTAATTATATATATCCATGGATAATTTAGCAAGTTTGTCTGGTGAGGAATCAAGTGTAACAATAATGATAGGGTCAGTCCATAAGATAATTATTTAGGCAAAGTGAGATGGTGAATGCAAACCTTTTGGCAACATAAATAAATAAAACCAAATTATAGAGACATGATTGGTATTTATCAAGTGTATAATACTGAAATGTTATATATAATTATATTTTAATATCTATACCCCCCTTTTTAATCTAATAATTCATAAGAAATAAATTACTAGCTTAATTGAAATAAATGCATACCTAGGTATGTACAACACACCTTGAATTTAATTAAACCTTAGAAAAAAAATTCTAGTGTATGACCTATAAATAATAGCATATTATAATATAAATTAGTGTATGTAATTTTATATTAAATAATTTAAATGCTTGAAAAGAAAATAGCACAAGGAAGGAGTACACCTATATGTTGATGTAACCATGTTTCCCATTGGTACTTTAATTTGGTAAATATGCTTCCTCATGAGGAATTATATATTTGAAAGGTTCATAACTTAACCTTGTATATTTTAAGAGGAAACATGGAGGGTAATTATGCCCATAATCTAGTGCAAGGGTGAGTTGTGACACATCCATTGAGATCACTGAATTTCAATCACACAACTCAAGTGAATATACAATAAAGCCAAATTAAGTTGTGACACATCCATTGAGATCACTAAATTTCAATCACACAACTTAAGTGAATATACATAATCCAAATTAAGTTTTATAACCAAATCAACCTAAATAATTGAAGTAGTTATAAGTCCATCTAAGTCATATAATCTCAACCACACACTACCTAAATGATCCAACTTCTATGGACATAAAAGGCTCAAAATAGTATTTCTTGGTAAAATGTTTTAAGTGTGTATTTGTAATTTTTGGTGCCCTTGCATGGCATATGCACCTATAATGTGTCTTAATATTAAGTACATATAAAAATGTAACCACTCCTTTATAAATATGTATAATACCTAACATAAATATAAAAGAATTTATCTCAACTATATAAACATAAATCAATTCCAAATTTATATTATTATAATCCAAATGTATATCTTAATCATGTAAATTATTTCAAATTATGCCAAATTTATATGTGTGGAGTCATGTATATATGACATGCTCTAACTAATACCCTCACCCATCCTTTGAGGTGAAGGGAGTGTAATTTGGTATTTATGTTACCTTAAAATTATAAGATAACTATATAATTTTTGTATGAATCATGTAGCATATAGGAATAACATGTATAATTAGATATATAAATTAATATCATAATAGATGATCATAGTAGATGATCATAACAATCCTCAAGATGCATGATATGGATCATGAAAATATCTATAAAGTAATAATACAATCTAAATAAATAATCAAGCACACACATAATAACACTCAATATCACATAATAGTGGTCTAAGGAGACCACAAACAAGGTTCATGTTCAAATTTTGCTCAATCAAATGAAGGACATACTAAAATGTCCACCCATAAATAAATAACATGTAATATCATAGGGGTCAAATATTAAGGAACATATTCAAATGTTCCACAAGTAAGACAACATAAAATAATAAGTACAATCAAGGAAGTGACAACGTGAATGAATGAAGTACAAACAACTAGTATAAACATATCATACTCATCCTTGCATATTTGTGTTAGAAAAAATTATCATGTAACATAGAATATCAAGTACATGATATAAAATTTAGGCACGAGTATTGAAATTTGTAAGTGTTAGTATGTAATCTCAACATGATAATGTAAAATTGATCATAAAATAATATAACCTATCGACCATGATCAAATAGAATCAAATGCCTCCAACATAGTGTGTCACATGGGAAGAAGAAATGTCCAAAATCTGCATGTGCATGTATCACAGATATAGTGTATGCATGTATCACACTCAAGTACATGTGAATCATTTTTTTGTATAGAAAATAAATGATATGTTATCTACTAACATAAATTAAACAACATAGATTTCAAGGAGATAGTAAACATGTGTATGCTAAATATATATTTTTTATTTTAATTTATTTGAATGTTTTTTTATTATTTTTGAAAAAATTATTTTTTGGAGTTTTTTTTTTGTATATGTGCAATGAAAATTCTAGCCTATGATCTTATATAATGGATGAACATAGGAAGTTCTAAAATTGGAAAATTATACAGCAAAATAGTGATACTTCCAAGGTGCACGTATAGGTGTCATCTACTGAACTATAAAATCTATGGTACTCTTTATATGCCTCATAGGAATTTATGGTCAAGAAAAGGTAATAGGAGTAGTGGTTTCTAAAACTCAATATTTAGTGCTATGTGGTTTTTTTAATGTAGATGTAATTAAAACATGCTTATTTTCTCTTAACAATTGGGTGGACTTTGTAGGTGTAGATGATGAATATGTAGAATCTAAATTGTGTATCTTTGGTGCAATGATATCTCAATTGTCATCATCCTAAGAAAGGATATTGCATATTTCTTTCCCTTTCATGCATTATTAACCTTAGAAAGTTTTATAATTATTTGACTTAGAGTAAAATTATCTTGTTTAAATGGAAGTGATCATGATACCCTTAATCTAAGAAAAATTATGTAATTTTTCTTATAATTAATCATAAATTGAGCATATCTAATAATCAATGATTGAAACTATCCAACCCTAAATTTTAACTATTGTACCTTTCTAATAATTTTAGAATTTTCTATTTTGGGGCTACTAGATAGTAGCACATTCCCTTGGATAGTAGCACACCATGCTAGTGTCCACTATGTCATGGTAGTGTCCAACTATATTATTTTGGTGAAAATATGAAACTAGTCTATGTATGACTATTTTTCATTGTGTTTTCCTAATTCTAGGCCTATAATTTATGTCTGCATATTGAACACTATGTTTAGGGTGTACTAGGATGGCCTAATGTATATCAAAACCCACTGTGAATGCCTCCTCTTTTGTGTAAAGTTATTTAACTTGTGAAATAATTATCCTCAAAAGAAAAATCTATGCATCATGTGTGTTAGACTGAAAATATATGATATTTATGTGATAAACCAATATAATGTGTATACATGACATCATAATATAAATTAGTATGAACATAATTTGGTGTGTATACATGACATTAGAATATAAATTAGTATGAACATAATTTTTTAATGTATGATGTATGTTAGATCTAGCATTAACAAGGTTTGTCAAGATAGATATAAAAATGTAAGCATGTATATGAATAAAAAATTTGAGTACAATATATGTAATTACTTCAAGAGATGTAGCATGATGTCCATCAAGTCACCCAAGAATGAATGGGAGATGCATGAGGTCCCTCATGGCAATAAAAACTTAGTGTGAAATCAATAAGTAAGAAACAAGTGTTATGGACATGATTCATACATGAAATTATACTTACAAACGCATAAGACATGCAAAGTAGGCCAAGGGACACAATACAAAGGACATGGACACATGTCACTAAGTCTAAGAAAATAATACATACAAGGACATGTTCAAATGTCCACACACGTAAACAACATGTAAGGTTGGCTTAGAGCCACATGGAAGGACATGTTTAAATATCTTCATACATAATCAATAAATCACACACAAGGACATTTGCAAATGTCCAAAGCATACAAATAGTGAAAATAAGTGGCTTAAAACCATATAATAATGGCATATTCAAATGCCCTCAAATAGATGTAAAAGTAAAGATAAACAATAAAATCTGAAGTAGTAAAATTATAAATTAAAGTATACATAAACATGTGGTATAAATCCATATAAGAGCATAGATGTTCATAATATGAGTCCATAGTAGTAGTAGTTGATAAACAATTTTTGTCGTATATGATGATCAATATCAAGATATAAACAATGCTAAATTTTTGATATGAAGTATAGAGAGATGTAACCTAGAAAATCAGAAAATACATACAGGATACCCCTAATGGGTGAATATATCAACCAATATGTCTTTGTATATCCCCCCACTAGGTAGATAGTAGAAAATTTGGATCTATGTGATGGAATTGGGTCCTATAATAATCTATAAACACTTGAAAATAATAAATGAAACATGTATGTATGATAAAAGTAAGTACAATAACATAGATAACATATGTATTTCTTGGAAAATATAAAGAATGTGAATATGGAATTTCATACAATTTGAAATTTGTATTTTTTGAGTAATATTTGAATTTTTTTTGTGTTTTTGAACATAGTGTATTTTTTTTTGTGTTTTTTGGGTATAAGCTATGTACAAGCAATATGAAAATGAGATTATATATAATGAACAAGGTAAGAGAAACTATGTACAAGTAAATTGTGAGTTGTTTAGATATAAAATATCCTTAGATGCATGATTTTCATTGGATTCTCCATTACCTTACCATAGAGTGAAGTAGACAATATACCATTGGGCTAAGGTTTTCTGAAATTAAGTACAGGCTAAGACAATTTGGTTTGAACTTTATTTATGTCTCTTCTTTGGCATTAAAATGTTTGAGGCTCTCTTTTAGAATAATATCACTGAATTCAAATTATTTGTTATGAACATGGTTATTGTATGCCCATTAGATTCATTTTTGGTATGCTTTGAGGTGATCTTCAGCTTGGATACATGTGTGATCCAATTTTTATAACTCATGTAGATATTTTTATCTGTATTGATCATCTATGATAATCCCTTTGAGAGAGACTTGTATGGATGTAATTTCTAATCCCAATGGGATAACTACTTCAATTCCATACACTAGTGAATAAGGATTAGATCCTATCGATGTGTGAATACTAGTGCAGTAAGCCCATAGTTCATAGATGAGCTGATTATGCCAATCATCATCAAATTTGGTGACTATTTTGCTTAAGATATTGTTTATTGTCTTTTCTATGGATTCTGCTTGACCATACCCTATAGATAGTATGGAGTAGATAACATGTGTTAGATATTATATTTATCACAATATTTATTCACTATTTTGTTCTCAAAAGAGGTTCCATTATCTGTAATAATGGTTGTTGGTAGGCCAAAATAGGAAATGATGTTCATCATGAGAAAGGAACATATATCTTCTCCTTTTGTGGATTGTAATGGTATAGATTCCAACTAATTATTAAATTAATTTGTAGATGTAATGATAAACTATGTTCCCTTATTGATTTTGGGTTGATTTTACCAATTAAATCAAATCCCCATGACATGAATGGCCATGGTGAGATAATAGGTTATAATTTTTGTGAAAGAACATGGTGTATATTATTGTGTTGTTTACATATGTAGCATATTTTAGTGTATTCTTAACATTATGGTTCCATGGTGGGCCAATAATATCCTTGTTGAAGTAATTTGTGTGACATTTTTTTTTTTGAAATAGACACCACATTCGCTATCATGCACTTGGCTAATGGCCAACTTAGTCTCTTTGGTTGTCAAAGATAAAAGTAATATTCCATTGAAATATTTCTTAAATAAGTCCCTATTGATGATTATGTAAAGGAGGGAATTTATATATAATTTATGTTTATCATTTATCGTGAATGTATCTAGCATAATAGATTTATGTAGATAATTGTAAATATTAGAAAACTATTCAGATGATATTAAACTATGTGTGGTGGCTAAAACTGATAGAGTTATGAGATCATCATGGGATATTGATGGTGACTATAATCATTTAATCGTGAATATGACTTACTCATAATTGATGTCAATTTGGATCAATGATGTTTCACTAGCCAATACATCTACATGGTGATTGTCTTTGTGAGGAATATTTTCAATAGAGAAGTATTCAAATTGAGCCTGTAGACATTGAACCATATTATTTTATGGAATTAAACATTCTTCCTTGGTTTAGTAGACATTTGTAATATGATTGATAACTATTTATGAATCCTCATAAACATTAATAGATTTTTTTTGGAGAGCATGAGCTAATTGGAGGCCCATGATGAGTGCCTCATATTTTGAAATATTATTTATGCAAGAGAAACATAGTCAGTGTTCAATTGATATTGTGTGCCTAAATAGGTTGATAAAAACAAGTATATCTATGGTGCCTGAGGCACATCTAGAACCAATCAAAGAACATTATCAAGGTGTCGACTAAATGTTGTAATCTATGAAATCATCTCAAAAATTATTGTTGATAGGATTATTATCTAATAGTGGTGTTGCTTCCAATTTATCTACAATTATCAAGCCATTTATTTATTTATATAATATGATATTTAGATCAAATTATATGAGTAACATTACCCATTTGTAGATATGGCCAGAGAGGTGTGGTTTAGACATGAGAAATTTTAAAGTATCTAATTTTTTAATAAACTCTATCTCATTATTGATTATATAATGTTGGAGATTTTATGTATAAAAGATAAGTGCTAGGTAGATTATTTTATTATTGAATAAATTCATTTGTAATCAATAACTGTATGAATAATGTATTAAATAGATCAATCTTTATATTGGTCATCATGTTGTGCCAAGAGTGCACCAAGTGCATGATTAATTATAGAAATGTATAAGATAAGTGGCCTATCAAGGATATGTGGTATCAAGATAAGTAGGTTTAATAATTATTATTTGAGTGCATAGAAGTTGTATTTACGTGTAATATTCCATTTTAATTTAGTATCTTTCTTGAGTAATATTGTGAATAACTGAGTCTTATCTGCTAGCTATACCACAAAGTGATGCATTACCTAAATTTTTCCCTATAAATAACATAGTTGATTTAAGTTTTTAGTAGGGGAAAAATCCATTATATCTTTGAATTTCCTTGGGTCTAAATTGATGTTGCATTGGGATATTATAAATCCTCATAATTTATTTATGTGACCTTAAAGACACACTTCTTAGGATTTAGTCATACATTGTACTATCTTAACCTTTCAAAAATTTGTCATAAATCAACTGCATGGTGTTGTCACTCTTTTGATTTAGCAAGTAAGTCATTAACATAGTCTTTAAATGTATGATGAATGAGATAATGAAAAATATGGGTCATATTTTGTTGGTATGTCACTCCAATTTTATTTAATCCAAAATGCATGACTATATTAAAAAGGTACCCCATGGTGTTGTAAAAGAAAAAATTTCTTGATCCTCTTTAATGATCTCGATTTGATTACAACCAGTAAAACTATCCATGAAAGATAGAATCTCATATCCTCTTGTGGATTCAACTATCATATTGATATTAGGTAGGGATAAGTCATCCTTAGGGTATTCTTTATTTAAATCTCTAGAGTCATAGAGAAACATCTTATTTGACCATTAGTCTTAAAAACTAGCACAGTGTTAAATACCCATTCAAGGTGAAAAATTGGTTAAACTATCAAGGAGGAATTTGATCTCATCTTTGAATAAGAGATCCAACTTAGGATACATTTTTTGAATTTTTTGCTTAACTGGATTTGCATCTGAATAAAGTGTATTCCTATGTACTATAATTTAAGGATTGATGCCTAGCATATTTGATTAGGACCAAGTAAAATTTTTAGGTCATCCTTTATAAATTTTCAAATATCTACATCCTCTTCTTTATGTAGAGCATTATCTAATAATATTATGCAAATATTATTGTATGTGCCATAATTAAATTCTATTATCTTTTCATTAAGTAATGTAGATCGATCGATGGTGTAAGGTGATATAGGTATGGTGCCATCTATGTTGGTTGGGATATCATCTGAAATGTCCAAGATCTCACCATATAATTCCTGGGAATTTTTGGAATGATGAAACCTATTCTTATGATAAAATTAAGGGAGATCCTCATATTCCCCTAAGAATTCTAAGAAAGATTCATTGTTAAAGAACTCATCAAAATTAGGTAGATCTAGAGAAGCGATATCATCAATAAGGTTGATGTAAACAGCTGAGAGTGTATAGATATATATTATCTATATGTGGAATGGATGGACAAACAATATATGTTGAGAATAATTATGAAAAGACTTGGCATTAGATGATTTATCCTTATATCTAAGTCATTTTCTACCTTTTTTATCAAATACCTCAACATGATTAAGAATTCCTTATTCATGTTTCTCGAGGCCCTATCCTATGTAACCCATTTTTTTAAATATTTTAATGCAAATTGAGAATTAAACATATTATTATATATTATTTGGGTGTTTTATAGAGTCATATGTGAATTTGAATAGTAGATTGTATAGGTGTTATAACAAAATCCATGTGAGGAATATAGTTTCATGAAAGCTCTGTGTTCTAACAATATTTGAATGGTTCATGATCCATTGGACATGCGTATATAAAATATTTGTAACTAAACTTTAAACATGTATGTAAATTTGAGGGTAATTCATTCATATCATTAATCTGTAGTCTCCCAAGTAGCATGTTGTAATTAGGATCATTGGGCATAACTAGACATGTTGTAGGTAGTGTTCTAGGTCCTAATGTAAGGTATAATATTATTTGCCCCAAAACTTTATGTGGAATATTATCAAATCCTTGGATGTTCATATTAGAAAAATCCAAATCCTTAGAATTTATATTAATAATCTTTAAAAATGAGATATTACAAATGTTTAACCTTGAATCGTTGTCAACTAACACCCATTTGACACATCATTAATTTGAAATTGGATGTAAAGTGGTAGACTTTGTTCTATGATGTGTTGAAGTGAGAGATCTTCTCTTTTTAAGGATATATGCTATTCAATTAATTTCATGGTATTGATTATGAAAGCAACATAAGTGGGATCTGATATGTTTGTTACCTTAATATCTCAAAGTGTTGCATACCAAATGTCTTTGTATGTGTCAAAATTTTGCAAAAGCTATAGAATGGAAACTATGGTTGGAAGAACATTGATCTGATTAACAAAGATACAACCATAGGTTTAGATAAATTTTCATGATTTAGGACACCTTATGGACACCATATAATGAACCTTAAGGTCTACTATGAGCATATAGCTGGTAATAGAAGTGGGATAGTAGTTAGATGGCTAGGGTTGGGAATTAAGAGGGATAAGCAAAACCATTGATGTTTTATTATGTCTAGTAGTGGTAGTTAATGAATCAAAGTGAACCAAACAAAAATGTGCATCTATAAGATATTTTTTAGCAATAGGTAATGTGTGTTTTATATTATGTATTATATCCTCTATGTTTAATTACTTCCTTTGTGATTAAATTACACATAAGATAAGATAATGTGCTAAAAAAATAATGAAATAAGAAATGTATTTTACCTAGTTTAATGCATCATGTTCATATGTGTTTATATCTACTTTAAATTGATTCAAAATGAAAGGAAACAATCATGTAAATGAAAGTAGAAAACTTTATATTATAAAGTGATAAACATCCTCTTTCATTATTATCATGATAAGATAAAAATAAAAAATTGAAAATACAAAGATCAATAAGTTGAGTCTAAGTTCTAGAAGGATGGAAACATAAACCCTTAATATGATAAAGTGATAAAATAATAAATTAGGGAATAAATATAAAAATAAATAAAACCACTAATTTATACAATAATTGACCTCTTTTATTATTCTATAAATAGAAATGACTTATAAAATGATGTATTTAGCTGGAAATTGATTGAGACAAATGAGTGATAGGCTGAAATTTGGTACATGAGCTATGTAGAGTATCAAAAATAGGAATCCAGAGTTGTAAACTCTCCAAGATAGAAATGAAGTCTTTTAGATAGTAATATAGAATGATAGTGTCCTCTTATAACAAGGGTAATGAACTTCTAGGTATATCTTTGGCTAGACCTGAGATGTATGTGCCTATGCAGATGAATGCTAATTCACTACCTATAACTTATTTTAATTGATTTATATACAAACCCCTAGGACTCCATGTTTTTTATTGTATTTGAAAAGCATAATTAGAAAAAAGTGGCATTAGTAGGGTAGGTTGGATGTGACCTCAACATCCCATGTGTTAATTCCCTACATACAAATACTCTAATGAGGGATCAAGCCCAATGTAGTTCTCTTGCCTAAGTACTTGGTGAAAGTACAAGTTAATGCTAGTATGAGTGTTGATATGAGTACTTTGAGTGTGACTTGAGACTATAAATTTGAGTATTTTGATCTCTAAGCTGTTATATATGGTTTTATGTATAATTAAGGTAGAATAGGGATCAATAAACTTCATTTTCATAATTATTTCTGAGTTTATTTGAGAATATTTGCATATAAATTCCATCCAATAGATAAGTGAATGAAAGTGTTGTATATATAGAATTCTAGTGTTATGAAATATGTGAAATATATCTAAGCTAAACCTAAATTTCATTGGGGGATGGAAATATATCCATTAGAGGATTAAGGAGAAAAGGGACATTAGTGTGGTCCCTAAGTCATTAACATAGTTTACTAGAGTCCAAAGGGTCATGCTACTATCCAGGTGGTAGAATCTAGTTAGCAAATAGCTTGGGTGCTTAAGGGATGACTTAGTTCTACTTTTGGTATGTCTGGAAGTGGGTTAACCCCACACAAAACATGAAATAGGATTAAAATAGGCCCTAAGATAGGTCTAGGGATAAGATAAGGTAAATTGGTCTCAAGTGACACTCATTTCACTAAAATGACATTTTATATGACTAAACAACCTTCACTAATTATAGAAAGGCCATGGGAAAATATAAGGATGGATTTCATTATTGTGTTTCTAAGAACTCAAAGAGGTAATGATTCCAAATTTTTATTGTTTATATATTTTATAATACAACATGATTTATAACACGCAATAATAAAAATGATACCAAATATGTGTAAAATTTATTTCCAAAAAATTAGTGAGACTACATGAGCTTATAATAAGAATGGTGTCAAATAGAGATATAATATTTTTTGTGCATTTTTGAGAACTTTGTGGAAAAAATTAGGCACATGGTTAGATTTTAATGTAACATATCATCCACAAACTGAAGGGCTAAAGGGAGTAGTGAGTAAAATTATTAGTAATTTTATATGATGTTTGGTTGGATATAATCCAAAAAATGGTATAGGACATTAGAAAAAAATTAAGTTTTCATACAAAAACTTATTTAATAGAAGTACAAAAATGAGTCATTTCTAAATTATGTATTGTTTCAACCCTATAGGATGTTTTAAGTTAAGAAGTATAATGGATATAAGAAGCATTGAAATAGAATACTATGTAATTAATATACATGATGTGCATCAAGAGGTGAAGATAAGGCTTTAAGAGAGTAACATGAAGTACAAGAAGCATGTTGATCAAATAGAAAGAAAGGAATATTTTCAATCTAAATACTTGGCTTTGGAAATTTTATGTAAGTAGAGGTTCTTTAAGTTAATATATAACAAGATTAAGTGGAAGAAGATTGGGCTTGTAGAGTTTTGAGAATATTATAAATGAATACATATGATATAGAGCTATTCAATGAAATGGATATATCACATATATTCAATGTATCATATGTGTACCCTTATTTCAAGGGATAGGGTAGCGGTAAAGGATCAAGTTCAATTTTTAATAGAATGTATTAGAAGTATAACATTCTTGAGAAGGAAAGAGATAAAGTAGAGGAAGTATTAGCTATCGAATCATTAAGAATTCAAGATTCAAAAAGTACAAATAATAATTGGATAAGTTTATGAATAGAATAATTAAAGACACAACTTATATAAGTACATCCAAAGTTTCAAAACATAGAAAAACCATTAAGGATCTCATAGGAGGTACATGAATAAGAGGTCATGGACAATTTAATTTACCATGGGTATTTGCTACAAAAGAATCTAGGCTCAAAAATAATCATGTATCATGTGTATACACATAATATTTTCAAACTTTATCAATTACTGATGCTTTTTCTCTTAAATAAACCCATCGAATCTCAATCTATCTGAGTACATGCCATAAAGGGTACATCAATAAAGGGGTGGATAGATCATTGGTGCTTTGCAGGATTGGTGTCCCCTATACTATACTTACTATTTACACAACCTTATCCTATGTACTTCCCTAATCATTGACTCCTCTCTTGTGCACTCTTCTAAGCATTTCACTACCTCACTTATCCCCTTAATAAGCCTAAAACCCTTTTTTATAGTTTACATTACACTATCGACCTAGGTCAACCTTGTATTTAAATTGTTAAAAACATGTTACTAGTTTAGGTCAACTTTGACCAACCTAAAGTAGGACCTAACTTAATTTTATTAATTAATGACAATAATTCAATTATGCTGACCCTATCAGATAAACTCTTATAAAGGTTTAGGGTTAAATTCAACTATATAAACATTCATTTTTCCATTTCTTAGAGAGATAAGAGTTAATTATTCATTTACACTTCTTTATAATCTACTCTTCGACCATTCTAATTGAGGATTTATTTCTTAGGTTTTATACTTGGAAAATAACCATGGATTATGGAAAAGTATTGGATGCTTAGGTTTTTCTTAAGGATCCTTGTAAACCACAACAACCTCTTTCAAATCACCTTTGGCCAAGGGAGATATTGAGTCTCGATGGGTTCATCTTTAAGGTAAGTATCTCTAACTTTACTCCTCTATATTAGTAGATATAAGCAACATAAGTAATGGATTTTGAATATATTTCTCTTCCCATACATTATACATTAGGGTTTTATTTATACATAGCTTAAATCTAAAATTATATTATGCATGTTTACTCTTTATGTTTATTACCCCCACTTTGTGCCATAAGGTTTTGGTGAACACTAGATTAGATTTTACTTTATTTTGCATTTAATTTGTGAATATGAAAACATAGGACCTATATATGGTTATTGCATAATGTTGCTTGACTATGGGCTTTATAACCCTCTCTAGTGATGTTATCATGGTAATATATCCCTTGGTTAGGTCTATCAGATCCATCTTGGTCATGAACTTGAGTATCTGACATATCAACAAGTGAAAGTGTAAGTAAGATTTATCCTCTTTGAGCTAGGATTGATTAATAGGGTAGCTACATTTTCCTTTATATAGATCATGCACATTTTTTTTTATATGTGACTTTTCATAATTTATGATAACATTATGCACATGGAAAAGGATAGAAAATGAGCCAAAGGATATCATCAAGATTCTAGCATGTCCAGAAAGTGATGGAAGGATGATATTTGTCATCTCTCATAGGTAAAATGACCTTCTCTCTATAATGGTGATGAATTAACCTCTTAATATAGGTAGAAACTTTAAATCACTAGTTTTAATTAACTTGTGCAACCTTGCATAATCACAAGTCAATGGTAACTGATGGTTTTTCCTGCATTGTAAACATAGGTATTTGTTAACTAACTAGAACTATAAAAATGAAGTTTGGGCATTTTTCCAAGACATAAGGATCTCAAGGAGGCTAGTAGGATGTAAGCATCTAGACACTAATATTTGGATCAACTTTGGAGATAGGGGAGAGTTAGTGTAATCAATAAAAACTGTTTGTAAAGATATTTATAACTTTAGAGAGATATAATAGATATTGAGATCAGATGAGAGAGAGAGAGAGAGAGAAAAAATCCAAGACCTTTTGAGAGTGATGTATGTTCATGTAATCTATTTATAATACTGATTATAGGGTTGATACACAAAGATGGAGGATAAAAAGGAGGCCATTCTTGAAAAAAATCATTCATAAAAATAGGCAAATATCCCTTCAAAAATGGTGCACTCCCTTTGACAAAATTTTCCAAGCCTAAATTTTAATAGGCTTGTCTTACCAAGCCTAAAAGGAGTGTTCCCTATGTAGTAAAAAGGGTGTGCACCCTTTTGGATACTATTTTGGATGGAAACTAGAATATTTTAAAACAACACATAACAAAGGTCATGTGCCCTATGTAGTGCAAAGGGTACAAACCCTTTTAAAAAAGAATATTTCATATTTATTACAAAAGGTGTGCACCCTATGTATTATATTTTAATGAGGTTTTTTATATCTAATTTCACTATATATTTATTAAAATAAACATTGAAGTATAATTTTATTTTATGATATATTTATTTTAATAAATATAATAAATCAATGCCTCTTAGGGTATTATAAATTCAATTCTAGAGTTGTAGGAGTTGCCATTTAGAACACACTTATTCAAAATCTAATTTGGTGAGTATTTAGTTTTTAGAATTTTAATTTTAAACATAATGTTTTTTGGGTGTAACTTTTACACCTATCATACATTTTGGGAAAACCAATGATCATTTTGTAAGGGTTTTGGCCTTCTAGATTGATTTTTGACATAATTAGGAATTACAAGTATGCCAAAAATTAATATTACAAACCTATTATATCTTAAATAAGGTGAGAGATGAGAAGATATTGAAACACATATTCGCATACACACTAAAACATTTAGACCATTTAAATTCACCTTTAAGTCACCTTAAAATTCCATAGGATTTTATTTCTCTAAATTATAAACCTTAATTTAATTTTAAATGCATATGAGGGACATTTCTCTAGAGGGTGACATTATAATGTCTTTACGACACATGAATTTATTAGGAAACATTATGATTCCTTTGTATGTGAATTTAGGTTTACTTATGATGCACCATTAGGGTGTCTTTAGAGGATGATGTTTTATTATCTTAAAGACTGGAATTAGGAAGTATTTATACATAGTGTTGATTAATTTTGAAAGTGTGTGTTTAAGTAGTTTTAAAATTTTCTTTTAATTTAAATATTACTTACTAAAAACTCAAAATAAAATAGGGTATATGGGGAATACTAGTGGATTGGAAGACATTGTGCACTATTTTGAATCTAGAGATAGTAAGAGATCCTTTTTGCTAGGAAGGATAACCTACATATATATAAATACTTGACAAAATAGATTAATAAAAGAGATGGGTGGATTGACTGATCTGAGATCAGCTCCAAGAAGTGGTACACGTCCTTAGAGGGATGTGAGTCAACTTTTATGCAATTAAGTGAATAAAAAGCACATGAAAATATAATAGATGAAATATAAGATAACAATGCTACTTAAGATTCATTCTTAAAATAAGCTATCAATGTAAATGAAATATTCCTCCCAATAATCAAAAGAAAAATCTACATCATCTTGTATAATAGCTAAATTTTCTTCAGTGGCTTCATGAGAGGGTGAATACGTAATTACACATAGGTATAACTCAAGGGATATATTGATCTGATTTAAAAACAAAGGTTAGGAAACTACGGGAAGATCAATAATAATGGTTGCATCATGTACTAAACTAGGTAGAGTCATCTACAAGCAAAAGGCCATGTGTAAATTACAATAATTAGTAAAGGATTGCAGACAGGGGTTTAGGATTAAGGTCTCATATCCTATGAATTAAACATAGTAGATCGATGTTGATCTTGATAGGATCAATGCCAATAAGAAGAATTGGTGCTGATTCATAATGAATCAATGTCAATTCTCTCTATGACTATGTTTAATAATATAAAAAATTAGATGAGACATATTTACTAATAGAGGTTGATAAATAGATATAGAGGGATGATAATAATTATTTAATGATTGAATAAATAGATAACAAAATAATAATTGATAGAGAATTATCAAATTAAATATGATAACTTACCTTCAATCAGATTGGGAGCATAATTAAAACCTTCCATAGACTGAGGTGGTCTCTTGGGCTTCACAAAGGATATGATTTGAACGTAGTGAAAATCCAACAGAGCATCTTTAGAAACATCGTAAAATATCTAAGAATTATAATATAAATTTGAGGCTCTTAGTTTTTGGGTATAGAATGCAAAGTTAGGCTAGATATTTATGGACCAATGTTAATCCTAAGAATCAGCAACAATCATGGGTAAATTGGTGATAATTCACCCAAAATGGTGACTTTGTTCTAATTGTGGGTAAAAATGTCTCAGATACATGTGGAGTTGTTGGTAATGACTCCACATAGGGGTAAAGTGGTTAGGGGGTAGATTCATAGGTTATAAATGGATTTAAGAGTTTGGGAGGGGTAAAAAGGTAGAAGTAAAGGATATTTACCAAGTTAGTACATGGTAAATAAACTAAACCTTACGATAGGGTTTATTTAGGAATTTAAATAAATAAGACCTATGACACCTAATTAATCATCCCTAGGGTATGGAATTATAGTTCCTACATTTTCCCCTTTTTGTGGAATAGTATGGAATATATGTCATGAAAAGGAAATGTGATTTCTATTACCCTAGGTTTATGTGAGGAGGTATCCCCCCTCAAACCAAGAGCTAGCAGTGGATAAGGAGTGGGTGACGAGTTTGAAAAATGTAATGAAAGATCAGATGGATAAATAAAAATATGATATAATAATACATATGCATAACATGAAATGTATTTTTTACACTGACAGGATGTAAGGTAATATAGGCAGAGATGCCCTAAGGCAAATCCTAAAATCACATCCCAAAACTATGAATATAGGGGATTAATGAAGGATTAATAAGAGAATAAGTGATAGGGTTGGATGACTAAAACATCTAGTGTGTTAAATGGTGTGCACACTAGCTATAGACAATTGTTCTCAAGGGAGAATGCATTTGTAGGACCCACTAAAGGGAGATACCCAAAAGAGTATATGCCTTATGAGGTTGTGGTACCATCAAGGGGTAAAAATCCACAAACCTAAAATGTTATAGGTTGAATAATAGGGTAGATGTGGTAAGGAACTAAGAACAACTAAGGAGAAAGACTAGATGTACATGAGATTACAAGTAATGAAAAAAGGGGCCAATCAACATCAATCTAAAATGAATCAACAACAATCCACCCAAATGACACTAATCAAAAATAGATTAGTACTAATCTGAAGTTAGGTATATAAACAAGTCTAACAAGGAAAAGGTCTCATTTTCTATTTGTGAAACCCAAATGATGTTTAAGCACTCAAAAAATGAAAGTGCTACAAAATGAGATGGAGGCTAGCAATAATGGATTACAATGACAATGATTCTCTCAAGATGAGGTAGGTTGATTATTTTATTAAATTTTTTTATTTTTTTGAAAATTTTAAATATTTTTAGGATTTTGGGGGCTAGAGTTAGGGTAGGATTATGGGGACATGGCACTATAGAATCAGTGTCGATTCCCTAGTGAATCAATGATGATTCACATGGAATCAATGTTATTTCAACTAAATGGCACTGATTCAAGTATAATGGTATTGATCCATAAGGGATCAATGCTAATTCACACAAAAATGTAAAGGGCTTAGAATAGAGTTAGGGCTAGGATAAGTTATATTTCTTAGGATATTTTAGGCTTATATGAGATATTGGTGACATGTATGGGATCTATTATAGATGTGAGATCAAGTATCACCCTTACTAGAGTGACTATGAATTAAACTTAGTGATGATTATTGGGCCCATATAGAGGTCATGTGACTAAGAGGGGCATGTCACTATTGATGCATCCATCAAGATATGGGATTATTGGTGGATTTGGTAGAGTGGTGGGATGTTACTACTGGGACCTTCTATTTATCTCTCAAGGAGATTACCATCATAGAAGAGGACATCTACTATATTTTATGCCTTCTAGTGCAAGGAACACCCATAGTACCAATGGATAGGTAAGGCTGAAGAGCAGCCTTGATATGTCTATATGGTGATGATGTAGAGAGTATTAGTTTTTTTACTATTGGGTTCACTTTGAGCCTCTTTATAGGGCTAACATGGTGGGGAGAAGTGAAATTACCATGATGATGATGGTGATATCATGTTATTTACTTCCAAACTTAGGGGAGGTAGATTTATGTGGAGCTTGATTAGTGTCATTGTAGACATGCTAGAGTATCACACCATTTTTGCATGGACATTGACCTTGATGGTGTAGATTTATAGGGGGCTATAGGGTTGGAGGACATATAGGTTATATGGTTTAGATGTGATTTTCATACTATAATGTTGGTCCTATGAGCACATTAGGATAGGTACCCTATGGATATGGTAGTATAAGATAGATTATGACATGGCCTTCCTATGATGGAAGACCAACATGACATGGGGATTTATAGATGGTGTTGTCAAGGATTTGGATTAATATATATGGGTTCTAGAGGGTTTTAGGGATGTATACATCATATGGAGACCTTATCTATGATTTCCTACACGGCCTCATATGGAGACCTTATCTATGATTTCCTACACGGCCTAGGGTAGAGGCAGAGTTGATAGGGATTGGAAGGAGTGTTGGGTGATGGGGAGGAGAATAAATTATCTAGAGTATCTCTATTTGGTGAGTGTGGTGGTAGTTTGGGTTAGCATAGGACATAACATGGTCCTTACATGTATATAGGTGGGATGAGATTGAGCTGGAAATACTAGGACCAGTTACTGGAGATGTCTCAATAGAGGAGGAATAGGTTCCATCAAGGAAGGACATAAAAGATGCAAGGCATACTCCCACATATACATCATTATGGGTTGATAAGTGGACAATGAGGTAGGATAAGGTGCTGCATCCATGCCAGAGGGGAGGGGATGAGGAGATGGAGGAGGCATATGAGGAGGCTAAGGCTGAGGAGACTAAGGAGGAGATAGATGATGAGTTAGTAAATGAGGAGATAGAGGATGAGGAGATAGATGTGGGTGAACTTATCATAGAGAGTAATACACTGAGGGCCCAATGTATTAACCTATAGGGGTAGCTAGCTATGACAAAAGGGGTGTTGACTATATCATGGGTTGATTGGGATACCCTTCAGGTCTAATTAGATACTTCACAAGTAGGGTTTGACTCTTTACAGCTAATTCATGCCATGGTGGTGGAGTAAGATCAGTATAGAACCAAGAGGTACACTCTAAGGAGGAGGGAAGGGGATAAATATTCCCCTATAAATATTATTGGAGAGGTGGTTGGGATAAGTACTAGACTAGTAGGGACCATGAGCATTGAGCAGTGTAGGGAGATAGTAGTAGAAATGAGATACTATGATTAGATCATTCTAGATCAGCTTCTAGAGATTCCACATTATACAACCCATATAGCCACATAGGGTAGGTCCTCTTGGTGCACGCACATAAGATCAAGGAGTATGGGGAGAATATTGTATACACATAATATTTTCAAACTTTTATCACTAATTGACACTTTGTATCTTGTAATAACCCTTTGAGTCTCAATCTCTTTAAGTTTACACCTTAAGGGCTATACCAAGAAAGGGGTGGGTAGACCATTAGTTTTTTATAATATTGTTCTCCTTTTTACCACTTGATATCTACACACTTGTCTCCTAAACATCTACCCTAAGCTTATTCTTCTTAGTCTTACCCATTCCAAACATTTGTCACATCTTTATCCTCCTATTTCTTGCCTTATCCCCCTTTTGACAATTGGTTGTACTAGGTCAACTAGTTTGACCCTATATATTTTTCAACCTTTGATTATTATATAGGTTTGATTAGGTTTACCTTGTACTATTTTGGGGTTTTTTTCACTTTGGAGCTTGTTAGAACTTTCGTTGACATAGCTCGAGACCTAGGGAATTATCTTCCAAAAAATATAGGGTTGATTGGTTTGACCCCATATAGCTAACATATTTAGAAGGATTTAGGGTAAGATATACCTATATATACATGTTAATTTACAACAATTTGAGAATAGGGAAGTGAATAATAATAATTGAGAATGAACATCTACTTATTGAACATTTTACTTGAAGAATAAATCTTAGGGTTCTATACTTTTTTGTTGGAGATACGGATCTTGTCTTGTGGAGAATTATTTTAGATGCATAGATAGGTTGTATAGCCTAAAGTTGGTTTTTATTTATTTTACCTACATACCACAATAATCTCTTGCAAATTACCTTGGCCAAGGGAGAGACTAAGGCTCTACAGGTTCATCTTCAAAGGTAATTATTCCTAACTTTATTTCTCCTTTGTAAGAGTAGATAGATAATGCAGTTGTGTTTCTCTTCCATGCATTAATATTTCATATATATTGACATGAGTATATGTCTTCTATTCATGTTTAGTTTTATTTTGTTTATACCCCAAATTTTTTCCAAAACATTTGGTGAGCACTAGATTATATTTACGTTTTTTAATTAGGATAAGTGAAATATTAAATTGAGGACTCTTTTAGGGTTATTGCATGATTGTGTTGGACTTTAGGCTTTGGAGACCTTCCTAGAATAGTGTATTATAATAATTAATCCCCTAATCAAGTTTATAAAATCCCCATATTGGTCATGCTCCCACTTAACAAATGTATTCTCAATCAGAAGTGTAGGTATATTTTATCTTCTTCAAGCTAAGATTGATTTATAAACATGATGCATTTTTTAATGCATACATTATAGTGAACCCGACATGAGCTAACCCTTACATAATTTGTTCACTTATTTTCATTATTTTTATCACATATTTACCATATTGGGTCTACTCCATCAACCCAGTTCTAACTTATGTGTGTAGGTTTAACATAGTCATATTAAGATGACTCAATTTTTCTTGTACAAGTTGTTCATTAGGTACAAAAAACATACTAGGTCAACCCAATCAACCTTTTACATTTTTAGACATCCAATTCAAACTACTAGGTCAATGCAGTTGACCTCATACAGTACAAGCACTCAATAACAAGTTATTATAGAGCTTGGTCGACCCAGTTAGTAGGATTTACAAGCATTCAAATCATAAGGTTTTTTTTATAGTAATCTTCCTTCTCTGTATCTCTAGTCCACCAAGGTTCCTTTTTATTCTTTCTATCTCTTTTTATATAGTCTTTCTTTTCATATTTTTTAGTCTTCAAAATTGCCCTTGTACATTTAACTAGATCAACCCTATTGACCTAGTTCTATATTATGTGCTATATGGATAACTAGGTTGACTCTATTGACCCAATTCATTTTTAGACCTTTATTTTGTAGTACAAGATCAACCCTATCAACCTTATTATATATTTTATACATACACTATTGATTGTATTGGCACTATACCTTGTTTAAAATTTAGAATTAACCTTTATATGTTAGTAATTAGCTCACACTTTCACTTCTTATTGCTTTCATGCTTAGAATAGATCATATAGTTTAATTAGGTGGTTTTAAATTAATCATTTAGTTTTACTATTTTATATTTTATACACACATAACCAAATCACAAAATCTAAATAAGCATTTTAACATTTGAGTACTAAAGGCCAACCTACATAGATTTAATCACCAATGGGGAAGATAACTTGATGTTTTGGTCAAGTATACACCATGCTTAATGGTATATTATGGCTAAGTACCCAACACCTTTATCGCTACGGTGTGTGAAGTGAGGGGGTAGGCCCCAATACCAATCCTATATCATTTCCACTACATATCCATTTCAAAACAAACTACCTGAAACTATCCTTAGATTTATTTCTAGTTTGTTACTTATATACAACTTCTCATCACATTTAAAAACATATCCTAATAATCTTATAAACATTTAGGTTGACCACTTAGTTAACTTTTACTTTCCAAGTTGATTTCTTTTTCTTTGGTCAATTATATTTTGTATTGAAAAAATGTTCATTATCTAGTGTTGGTGTAAGGATTTGTTTTGTGTGCCTCAATTAGGTTAATCTCATTGATCCAATTGATTGTTTGTTTCCTTTTAGTTCTTACTTTTCAAATTACTTCTAAAAGTTATCTTGTTTCAATTCACAATTTGTTATAGGCTTTCTAATTTTCCTTGTCTACTGTATTAAGTCGACGTAGTCGACCCTGTATATTTTTCCACCCTCTATTCACTATACTAGGTCAACCTAGTTGACCTTGTACTATTTGTAGGCCCTTTTTTCTATGTTAGGTCACCCAGTTGACTATGTATTATTTTTGTCACTTCCTATCTCTTTGTTATTTTTTATACCTCTTTCTTGTGTGGTTATCTAGTCTTATCTCATCATGATGACATTTGTTCAACCTTATTTTAGTTAATAACATTGCATAATTAAGGATTTGGATAATAACCTCACTTATTTTATTACTTCAAATGAAACCATCCACTTTCATCTTTACTCTTCTCCTATACCAAAACCAATTAGTACATAATGTAATGTAGTTGAGGTCCTTCATAATCCTCTTCACAATACAAATGTTGGGAATTCTCTACCTAAAATTAATCCCCTTCTTATCAACACCAATACTCCTAAAAACACCAATCCACCTATTGATATAACTCAACTTCTTCCACACATAGTTCAACAAATGAACATCACACAGATAACTAATCAATCTCAAATGATGAACATGAAAAAATATTTATTAAACATGACTATTCAACCATGTCAAGTCATCATGTCTCAACCAAATCCAAATTTTTTCCCTCCTCTTAGATATGCCAATGGGAATATCATCCTTGAACCTCCAATAAATAATAAAATGCTTCAACATCTTCAAAATGAACCTTTATCCCCATTAATTTCATCCATATATATTGGAACATTTCTCCAACTATTATATATAATGGGACTAAGGACCCTACTATCTTTCTTAAGTATTTTTGTAATCTCTATAAGGAATGGGTCCAAAATGACACCTATACTACCACCAAGATATCAGCCAAAACCTTTGTTGGTGATGAAATTTAGTGGTACATCCAAGTTCCTAAACATTCCATCTCACAACTAGAGGATTTAATCAATGCTCTAGTGAAGGAATTCTAACATGATGATCTTCCTAAAAATTACCTTATCCATTTCATCAATGCCAAGAAACTTTCTAATGAATCTTCTCACACTTTAATCAAATGATGGAAGTATCTTGCTCATAAAGTGGATCATAACATGAACTATGATACTCTTTTAAAACTATTTGTCACTTATCTTAAACCTCCCCTTCAATACAAAGTTTGAATCTTTTCACCTAAACCTTTAGAAGAAGCCTTAGACCAAGAAAAAAAGGCAAGACTTTATTATGACTTAATTTGAAACACATCAAAAAAATACTAAAGCACTTTTTTAATCATTTTCTCATAACATTGATTCATCCAAGCCTCCCCAACCTCAAAATGGAGCATCCAATTCAACCATTTTTAACCCAACCCACCAACCCTTGAGTCTAAAATAGCTTAAGCAAAAATTTCCACCCTCTAAACCCATGAGCCTTGATCCTTCCAAAGCTCCTCCAAAATGGTACAATCTTAATAATTTTTGTTGGTGTCATGCTACTATAGGTCATTCTCATGAGTCTTGTCATGATCTTCACCATTTTCTTCTTTATTCCTT
Organism: Torreya grandis; assembly: GCA_037957365.1. Lineage (NCBI taxonomy): Eukaryota > Viridiplantae > Streptophyta > Pinopsida > Cupressales > Taxaceae > Torreya > Torreya grandis. Next base: position 1,487,110 of record JARHVA010002879.1, on the reverse strand, counting down.
ACCTGGTTTGTATTTCAATGTTGATACTCTAATAAAACAATGTTATCAAGACTATCTTCAAGCTTCTCAAATTGATTCTTAATAACCATAATCACATCAAAATCAACAACCTAATGATAAAAAATAATCTTCCCATACCTATAACTCATCCACTAATTTTTTTAAAACCACAGTTGATCCTCCTTCATAAACTAATAAGGAAAGGATAGCTAATTTAAATAATTTTAAACATATTATTTCATCAATTGAACCTCAACCTCTTAGGGCATATGAACCAAATGATTATATAGTTCAAATACCTACTCCAAAGCATATCATTCATGGTACTCCTTTACCTCCTTTACTTATTCATATCTATCCTACAAATCCTATGTCACATTTAACATCCCTAAAATATAACAAACCAACACATTTACCTGTCTCCAAATGCACCTACCAACCCAATGCAAATAATTTTAATGGTTCAATGTTACTTCACTCCAACTCAAATCTTGGGGCATATAATGATTCCCAACCACATATCCCTTTAGAATTTGGGGCATATTTTGATGCCCATCCCTATAGCCACTTACCCTTTGGGTCATCTTATGATGCCAACTCTTATTATACAATGCATAATAATAAACAAATACAGCTTTAGAAAACCTTCCAAGACTTATAGACTTTTATTTCACATGTTGATCTTTATAAAGATGTTAACATAGATCTTAATTATTCTTTTTGTCTCATGTTTATTTGTTTTTGTGAACTTTCTTCCTTTACTTTCATTTTACTAGCATCATTATTTTCCTTTACATTTTTTGGTTTTATTACACCTTACATTTGGTATTTTCTTTCATTTTATTCCTTAAATATCTCTTTTATTTTTGTCTTTTTATGTTATTCCTTGCCTTAGTAGCTTTATGATTATATTTTTACTTTATTTAGCATTCAACCTTGTGGGTTTCTCTTTTGTGAGTTTGCAGTGTAAGACCATGGATAGGACCTGGCCCTCCTCATAAAATATCATATTTTCTTCTTTTCTCATTTTTTCACATGTTTCTTTTTGGCACCCTCATGGATTTATCTATTATGAGTTTTAGTGTAAGACTGTGGATAGGATCCAGACCTCCTCATAAATTTACCATCTTGTCATTAATTTTCTATAAAATGCTTTTGATCTTTGTTCTCAGCTTTAGTTTTTACTTCTTTTTAAAGATTTAATTTTCACAACAATCCATATTAGCATGTTTTCCTCCATTTCTCTCATTCTTATGATAAGGAATCACACTTTACTATCATTTTATCCCTTTTATCCCTTTCTCACATTTTGTGTGATATTAAGTAGTTCAAATTATTTTATGTGTCACTCCTCTTGATTTCCTTTCCTTTCACTCCACATTAGATAAAATAAGGTCAAATTCAAGATAGCACTTTTATTTTACCTAGATTTATGAGACTCTTAGACCCTCTGCTCTCTAATATTTTTCTCTCTTAGCAACCAAGTCCCAAGTTTTCAAATGAAAGTAATATTTAGCACCCATGTTTGGTTTTCCAAATTTGTATATAGGAGGAATAGAAAAATACATCAAGAAATTTAAAAGTCAAATCATTTGGAACAAAAGATAATGATATCTAAAAGGCAACATACAAATCTCAAAAGTAAAATCACACCAAAAGACATTATTATAATCACATCTTCTATCTCTAATCGAAGCTCAAAATCCAAAATTGGCCTCATATAGAACTGAGGTACATTGGGGTGAGGTAGGCTAGTAGATTGGAATAGGTGAATTCAAAAAACTCTATGGTATTACCTACTTTTTCATGAAATTACCCAATATTTGCAGTAGACTGATGGGTCTGTAAGGGGTCTTAAGGAATGGGGAACACATTGTGGTAAGGTAGGTCCACTTTAACTTTCTTGCATATAGCCTTCATGGGATGATCTATATATTTCATTTTTTGACCTAAGACTTGTATGGCTAAGATAATTTATTGATAGTCCTTAAGGTTGAAATTCCTCTTGTTTTGACAAACCTAATTTGAGTATCTTGACTTTAATAAAGAGTTACTCTACCTTGGTTTTTCCTTAATTCTCCTCTTCACCCATTTCATTTTCCCACTTGATAGAAAAATTATGATTCCAAATTTGTTTTCCCTCTTCTTTAAATTCCTTCTTCTTCACCTCTTAAAAACATGGTAGAATTACTTTGTCTCAATTGTATCTATATCCTTAGAGTAAAAAAACATGTTTGTGCAACTATGGATTGCACCCTTACATCATTTGTTACCACACCATATAATTGTCATACTATTCATGTCATTAAGTGGTTATGTTCTTACATTATATCTTAGAACAAGCATTAAGTTTGATTCTTCATCCTTTAGAGCTTTTTGAATTTCATTTATCCATCATGTTCTTGTTTGATTTTGTGGAATTAACTTATCTTACATATGACATTTGACATTATTACCTTCTTTTTCTTATGTATGCCTTCTTCTTATTTGTCTCACATCTTCAATTAAATTTAATTTTTAGTCTTTCATGTTTTTGTTTTTGTCTATCTTACATGAGCTTACTTTTACCTTTCTTACATATCTTTGTTCAAGTTTTCTTGCATGGATATTTCATTTGTCATTCATGTTTTACAGGCTTCTTATTGTGATTTAGTATATTCTACATTCCTATTTTCCATTTATATTTTACATACTTTCCAACATGATTTAATGTGTTCTAAAATCATTTATCATTCATTTACCAATCATTTGTCATTTATTTGTCATCATTTTGTCATTAATTTTCCCTAAATCTTTTGGTTCTCACCTTGTCTTAACAATCATAATTTTCCAATATTCCAAAATCCCTCATATCTTTGTCTCTACTAACTCATTTTTCACTACCATATGCCTATATTCTAAAAAAAATTATTTTTGGCTATTCTTTGCACTATCTTCTACAAGTTCACCTAGTGTTTTTCATACTAGATGCCTTCACTTTCTCTTGTAGTTTACTTATTTATCTACATCACTAAGGTAAGTAAAGTTATGTGTTTTTCAATATTTTCCTTTTATTTATATTATTTTCTACCTATTATAATTTACTTATCATTAGCCTCATGTTTATCATGTTCTATTTCTCAAAGAACCATCCCATGTTTCACTCACATGACACATGATGAGATTTGAGTGGGGAATATGTATACACAATATTTTTAAACTTTTATCACTTAATGACACTTTGTATCTTGCAAGAACCTATTGAGTCTCAATCTCTCTGAGTGTACTTCTTAAAGGGTGTACATGGAAAGGAGTGGGCAAACCATTGGTGCTTCATAAGATTATTGTCCTTTTTACCACTTTTCATCTACACACTTGTCCCCTAAAACCATTTACCCTAAGTTTATTCTTCTCAGTCTTACCCATTCCAAACATTTATCACATCTTTATCCTCATAGTCCTTGCATTATCTCGCTTTTGGTAGTTGGTTGTGTATACAAATAATATATTTAAAACTTTTATTGATTACTGACACTTTGTATCTTGTAGGAACCTATCGAGTCTTAATCCATTTGAGTGCATGCCTTAAGGGGTGCACTAGGAAAGGGGTGGGAATATCATTGGTGCTTAATAAGATTGTTTTTCCTTTTTCCACTTGGCATCTACATACTTGTATCCTAAAACCATTTATCATAAGCTTGTTCTTCTCAGTCCTACCTCCTCCAATATTTTTCCTCTTTCCTTTTCTTTCCTTAACATCCTTTTGGACTATTAGTTTTACTAGGTTGATTCAATTGACCCAGTATAGTTTAGGGGTATTTTTCACTTTCTTGGTTTGTTAACCTTTTCTTTGACCTAACATAGACCTAGTGATTTGTCCCTAAAAACACATTGGGTCAACTGGGTCAACCCTATATAGCCAACATTCATAGAAGGATTTAAGGTAAGATTCACCTATATATAAAAGTTCATTTCCCACCATTTCATAAGAGAATAATTATTATTGAAAAAGTGTGAGTGAACATCTACTTATTGACTATTCTACTTGAGGAATAAATATTAGGGTTCCATACTTTCTTAGGAGATACGAATCTTGTCTTGTAGATAATTATTTTAGATGATTAGATAGGTTATGTAGCTTAAAGATGATTTATCTTGGTTATCCTTACATACCACAATAATTTCTTGAAAATCACCTTAGCCAAGGGAGAGATTGAGGCTCAGGGTTCATCTTCAAAGGTAAGTATTCCTAACTTTATTTTTCATTTGTAAGAATAGATAGATAAATCATTTGTATTCTTCTCTCCATGTGTTAATATTTTATATACAGTTATGTTAGTATATGTATTCTAATACATGTTTAGTTTAGTTGTTTTTTTTTATTATTTTTAACCCCCACTTTCTACCACAATCTTTGATGAGCACTAGATTAGATTTTACTTTATTGTTATTATAATAGAATGAACATTTAAAACCTTAGGACTCTATTAGGGTTGTGTGATTATGTTATATTGTAGGCTTTGGAACCCTTTCTAGCATGATATTTTATGAAAAGTGATATAATTAATCCCCTAATCGAGTCTATTAGATCCCCATATTGGTCATGCTCTCGTTTAATAAGTATATCCCCAATCAGAAGTGTAGGTGTGATCTATCTTATCTGATCCAAGATTAATTCATAGACATGATGCATTTCCAATTTCATAAATTTTATTCAACCTAACATGAACTAACCCTTGAAGGATTTGTTCACTTTTCATTCATTTTGATCATCATTTTTATCATATATTTTTGACATTCTAGATTGATTATGTTGACCTAACTTTTTATCTCTATGTGCAAATATCAAGAACAAGAAATTGGATCAACCCAGTCGACCTAGTTTAGGTTTCCATCCTTTCAGACATACAAATTAACCTAATAAATCTACCCAATTGACCCCTTATAGTTTTAGCACTTTTCAACAGGTTTTTGTACAACTTTATCGATACTATCAACCTAGTTTATAGGTTTTTCAAGCCATACTTCCAGGTTCTAGACCAGTAATATTATTCATTACATCTTTGATCCACCAAGATTCATTTATACTTATCTATTTCTTTATTTTTTTTATTTCCTTTCATAGTTTTTAGTCTTCAAAACTACCCTTTCATATTCAACTAGATTGACACTACCGACCCAATCCTGTGTTTTATGTAATGTCTGAAATAACTAGATTGACATTGTCAACCCAATTCATTTTTAGACATTGCTTCCATAGTACAATTTTGACCATGTTCTATATTTTTTGCATATAATTTTCACACTATACCATGTTTCAAAGTTGGAATTAACCTCATATCTGCTAGTAATTAGCTCACATGTTTATTTTTTTGTTATTCGCATGCTTAGTGTAATTCACATAGTTTAATTAGGAGATTTTAAACTAGTCACTTAGTTTCAATATTTCTATTTTATGCACACATGGCCTAATCATATAACATAAAAAAGCACTTTAAAAATTATCTACCCTAGGCCAACCTATTTGAATTTTATCATCGAAGGGGAAGCTGACTTGATGTTTTGGTCAAGTATAAAGTGTGGTCAATGGTATATTCTGGCTAAGCACCCAACACCCTTATCACTAAAGTGTGTGAAGTGAGGGTGTAGGCCCTTGTATCATTACCACTACATTCCCTTTCAGCCCAAACTACCTAAAACCATGCTTAGATTTATATCTAGTACTTTGTTTATAGCCAACTTCCCATCACATTAAAAATCATTCTTAATAATCTAATAAACATTCAAGTTGACCAATTAGTTATCTATTTAATTTTAAAATTTATTGCTTCTTCTTTACTCTAATGTGTGCACAAAATCTTGCATTAACTAGTGTTAGTGCAAGGTTTTTTTTTGTGTGCTTCAATTAGATTGGTCAACGTTAATCCAACTGACTATTTATTTCATTTTAACACTTACTTCTTTACATTACTTTAAAAATTGCTATTCAAAACTTGATATTAACTTTCTTATCTTCCCTATTTGCATTCTCTATGTCATCATTAATCTAATTCATTTTATGGTTTGTAAAATATATGAGTAGAAATAAAGATATAGGCAAAACAAAGAATCTACTTATTTTTAGCCTCTATTCATTATACAGGATCGACCCAGTCGACCCTATATTATTTTAAAACATTTCACAAACATTTTTAACTATACAAGGTTGACCCAATCAATCTTGTACTATTTAAAAACCTTTTTTAGTCTTTATTTATTGTACAAGATTGACCTAATCAACTTTGTACTATTTATAGACCCTTTTTAGCCCCTATTTTCTGTATAGGATCGACCTAGTCGACCTTATACTATTTTATATCACTTTTTGTTCCCGTTGTGTAGTTATCTAGTCTTGTTTCATCATGATGACATATTTTTAGCCTTTACTCAGTCCATAGCATTTCATAATTAAGTATTTGGATAATAATCTCACTTATTTCATTACTTCAAATGAAACTATCCAATTTCTTCCTTTCTCTTCTCCTAAACCAAATCACTCTCTACACAATGTAATGTAGTTGAGCTCATTCATCATAATCCTCCTCCTAACAATAATTTTTGGAATCCTCCACCTATAAATAATCCTCCTCCCACCAACACTTATAATCCCCCTCTTATGAACACTAATGCCCCTCCTACAAACACAAATCCACCTATTGATACAACTCATTCTTGCACAAGTCATACAAAAAATGAACATCATGTAAACAAAAAATAAATATCAAGTGATGAACATGAAACAACATTTATGAAACATAATTAGTCAACCACCTCAAGTCATCATGTCTCATTCCAATCCAAATTTTGTCCCTCCTCCTCTTAGAGATGTCAATGGGAATATCATCCCTCAACTTCCAATGAATAAAAAAATACTTTAACATATTTAAAATAAGAATTTAGCCCCATTCATTGCATCCATAGATATTGGAAATATTTATCCAACTATCACTTATAATGGGACTAAGAACCCTACTATCTTTCTTAAGTCTTTTGGTAATATCTATAAGGAATGTGTCCAGACTAATACATTTGCTACCACTAAGATCTTAGCCAAAACCCTTGTTGGTGATGCACTTGAATGGTATATCCAACTTTCTATACATTCCATCTCACAACTAGAGTATTTAGTCAATGCTTTAGTAAAGGATTTCCAACATGATGACCTTCCTGAAAACTACCTTAGTCATTTCATCAATGCCAAGCAACTTCTTAATGAATCTACTCATACTTTCATCAAATAATGGAAATCTCTCACTCATATAGTAGATCATAACATGAGTGATAATACCCTTTTAAAACTATTTTTCACTACTCTTAAACCTCCCCTTCAATAAAATTTTTGAATATTTTCACCTCAAACTTTAGAAGAAGCCTTAGACCAAGAGAAAAGGCAAGAGTTTCTTATGAATCAATTTGAACCACCTCAAACAACTACTAAAGAACTTTTCCAATCATTTTCTCATAACATTGATTCATCTAAGCCTCCCCAACCTCAAAGTGGAGCATCCAATCTAACCAATTTTAACTGAACCCACCCACCCTTGAATTTAGAACAACTTAAGAATAAATTGCCACCCTCTAAACCCATGAGATTTTATACTTCCAAACCTCCTCCAAAATGGTACAGTCCTAATAAATTTTGTTGGTGGCATGATACTATAGGTCACTCTCATGAGTCTTCTCATGATCTTCACCATTTTCTTATTTCTTCCTTACTTGGTCTGCATTTCAATCTTGATTCTCTAATAAAACAACATTTTCAAGACTATCTTCAAGCTTCTCAACTTTAATCTTGAGAACCATAATCACATCAACATCAACTACCGAATGATTAACAATAATCATCCCATACCTATACCTCATCTACTAATTTTTTCAAACCATAATTGGTCCTTCTTCCTATACTAGTAATTAAAGTATAGATAACATGAACAAATTTAAACGTATCATTACATCCATTGAACCTCAACCTCTTAAGTCACATGAACCAAAGGAGTACTTAGTTCAAATGCTTACTCTAACTCATATCATACATGGTCCTCATTTACCTCCTTTTCATATTCATACCTCTCATAAACATCATATGTCACATTCAACCTCATTAAAATCTAAAAACCAACACATTTACCTAATTCTAAATGCACCTATCAACCCAATGTAAATCATTTTAATGGTTCAATATTACCTCACTCCAACTCACATGTTGGGGCATATAGCAATGCCCATCCACATGTCCCTATAGACTTTATGGTATCTTAAAATTCCCATACCTACATCCAATTACCCTTTGGAGCATCTTTTGATGCCCACTCTTATTCTATAATACATAATCACAAACACATCTAGCTTCAAAAAACCTTTCGAGACTTATAGACTTGTATTTCACATGCTCATCTTTGATACATACATTATCATAGATCTTACTTGTTCTTTTTGTCTCATATTTCTTTTTTTTTGTGCATCTTTATTTATTTTACTTTCACTTTATAAGCATCATTATTTTTCTTTACGTTCTTTTATTTTATTAGACATTACATTTTGCATTTATTTTCACTTTGGTTCTTATGTCTCTCTTTTTTTTGTCATTATTTACCTTAATAGCTTTATGATAATTTTTTCCCATTTATTTATAATTTACCTCTTTATGTGCCATAGTCTTCTTTCTCTTTTCTCTTTTGGCACCCTCATGTGTTTATCTTTTATGGGTTGCTTTATAAGACCTTGGATAGGACCTGACACTCCTCACAAAACTACCATCTTTTTTTTACCCCATTTTCTTTCACATACTTTATTTTTGGCACCCTCATAGGTTTTTATTCTATGAGTTTCTTTGTAATACTGGGGATAGGACCCAACCCTCCTCATAAAATTACCATCTTATCATTCCTTTTATAGAAAATGTTTTTGATCTTGATTCTCAACTTTAGCTTTTGCTTCTTTTGGTAGATGTAATTTGAAAATAAATCTATGTTAGCATGTTTTATTCCATTTCCCTCATTATTATGATAAGGAATCACATTTTACTATCATTGTATTCCTTTTTACCCTTTGTCACATTTTTTTGTAATTTGAAGCAATTCAAATTGTTCCATGTGCCACTCCTCTTGATTTCCCCTTCCTTTCACTCTGCATTAGATTAAACAAGGTTGAAGTCAAGATAGTAATTTTATTTCACCTTGATTTAAGATAATCTTATACCCCATTCTCTTTGAAGTTATACTTCTTAGAAACCTTGTCTCAAGTATTCAAATGAATGTCATCTTTAGTACCCATGTTTGGTTTTCCAAATTTGTATGGAAGAGGAATCTTATAAAGACATCAATAAAGTTAAAATCCAAATCATTTGAAAAAAAGGGTAATGATATCTAAAAGGCAACATACAAATCTCAAAATTAAAATTCACACCAAAATATAAGATTACCAGCACATCCCTTATCTCTAACTGAAGCTCAAACTTCACAGTCGGCTTCACATAGAGCTGAAGTCCTTTGGGGTGTGGTAGGCCAGTAGATTGGAATAAGGGATTTAAAAAACCTCTATAGTGTCAACTAATTTCTCATGTAATTACCCAATCTTTGTAGTAGATCGATGACTCTATAAGGGTTCCTAAATAGTGGGGAACACATTGTGGGGAGGTAGGTCCATTTTACTTTTCATGTTTATAGCCTTCATGGGATGATCTATATACTCCATTTGTTTGCCCAAGACTTGTGTCGCTAAGAGACATTCTTCAGAATCCTTAAGGTCAAAAGTCCTCTTATTTTGATAAACCTAATTTGAGTGTCTTGACTTTGATAAAGAGTTCCTCTACCTTGTTGTTTCTTTCATTCTCCCCTCCACCCATTTCTTTTCCCCCCTTGATAAGAAAATTATGATTTCAAATATATTTCCCCTCTTCTATTATTCCTTCTTCACCTCTTAAATGCTAACATTACTTTGTTTCAATTTTATCTATCCTTAGAGTAAAATAAATTTTTTGAGTAACTATGGATCACTCTTTTATTTCATTTGTCATTATTCTACTACCTTTCTATTGTGGACATCTAAGTCCATACCCTTTTTCCATTATTACATATATGCCTTTTTCATGTTTGTCTTCCATCTAAAATTAAATTAAATTTTATTTCTTTCATGTTTTCCTTTTTTCCTATCTTACATGAGTTTACTTTTCCCTTTCTTACATATCTTTGTTCAAATTTTCTTACATGGATATTTCATTTGTCATTTATGTTTTAGATGTTTCCCAATGTGATTTAGTATGTTCTACATTCCTTTCTTCCATTTATGCTTTACATACTTTCCAATATCATTTGTCATTTATGCAATATCATTTGTCATTTATTTCTTATTATTTGTCATTCATTCGGCATTCAATTGCCATCATTTGTCAATTATTTCTTATCATTTATCATTCATTTACCATCCTTTTGTCATTTATTTTTCTTCACTATTCTATCCTTACCTTACCAATCCTAAGCTACCCAATTTTCCTAAATATTTGTCTCTACTAACCTATCATATGAATATCTTCCAATTTTTTTGATTTTTGGCTATTTTTTACACTAACTTCTATAGGTTCATCTAGTGTTTTCTACATTGGACACCTTCACATTTTTTATAGTCTACTTATTTATATACAACACTAAGGTAAGTTAAAGGTATTTGGTTTCCAATTAAATCATTTCATTTATCTTATTTACTACTTGTTACACTTTACTTAGCATTAGCATTGTGTGTTATCATTTTCTTTTCTTGAAGCACCATCTCGTGTTGTACGTATATGACACATGATGAGATTTGAGAGGCATATATATATATATATATATATATATATATATATATATATATATATATAATATTTTCAAAAAAATTATTGATTACTGACACTTTATATATTATAATAACCTATTGATTATCAATCTCTCTGAGTGTATGCCTTAATGGGTGCATCAAGAAATAGGTGGGCAGACCATCAGTGCTTCATAAGATTATTGTTCCTTTTTCCACTTGACATCTATACACTTGTATCCTAAAAAAATTTACCCTAAGTTTGTTCTTCTCAACCCTACCTCCTCTATTCTTTTTCCTCTTTCCATCCTCTTTTTTTGCTTTAACATCTTTTTTGACTATCTATCATACTAGGTCAATTGGATTGACCCAGTATAGTTCAGGTGTATTTTTCACTTTCTTGGTATTTTGGCCTTTTGTCTAAACTAACATAGACCTAAAGATTTATCCTTGAAAACACACTTGATCGACTAGGTCAACCTTGTACATTTGACATTCATGGAAGGATTTAGGGTAAGATCTGCCTATATATACAAGGTCATTTCCCACCATTTCATAAGAAAATAATTGTTAGTGAAGAAGTGTAAGTGAAGATTTGTTTATTGACCATTATTCTTGAGGAATAAATCTTAGGGTTCCATACTTTATTTGGAGATATGAATATTGGCTTTAGGATAAGTCTTTTGGATGCATAGATAGGTTGTGTAGTCTAGAGTTGATTTATCTTGGTTTTCCTTACATACCACAATAATTTCTTGTGAAGCACCTTGGCCAAGGGAGAGATTGAGGCCCAGTGGGTTCATCTTCAAAGATAAGTATTCCTAACTTTATTTCTCCTTTGTAAGAGTAGATAGATAAAAAAAATTGTATTCTTCTCTCCATGTATTAGGATTCTATATACATTGACATGAGTATATGTATTATAATACATGTTTAGCTTAGTTGTTTGTTTTATTGTTTCTAACCCCCACTTTGTGCCACAAGCTTTGGTGAGCACTAGATTAGATTTTTTTTCTTTTTATTATAATAGACTGAACATTTAAAACCTTAAAGTCTATTAGGATTGTTGTGTAATTATGTTAGACTGTAAGCTTTGGAGCCCTTCCAGCATGATGTGTTGTGACAAGTGATATAAGTGATTCCTTAATCGGGTCTAAAGGATCCCCATATTGGTCATGCTTCAACTTAACAAGTGTATCCCAAATTATAAGTGTAGGTGTGATCTATCTTATCCAATCTAGGATTGATTCATAGACTTGATGGATTTATGATTGCATGTAAGTTGTACTAGGTTGACTAAGTCAACCATGTATAGTTTTTAGCCTATGATTACTATATAGGGTCGACTGGGTTGACCCTATACTATTTTAGGTTATTTTTCACTTTAGATCTTGTTATCCCTTTGGCTAACATAGCTTAAGACCTAGTGAATTATCTCTTGAAAACATATAGGGTTGATAGGGTTGACCCCACACAACTAACATATTCAAAAGGATTTAGGGTAAGATCTACCTATATGTAAGTTAATTTCCAACAATTTGAGAATAGGTAAGTGAAGAAGAATAATTGAAAATGAACATCTATTGATTAACCATTCTACTTGAGGAATAAATCTTAGGGTTCCATACTTTATTTTGAGATATGAATCTTATCTTGTGGATAAGTTTTTTAGATGCATAGATAGGTTGTGTAGCCTAGATTTGATTCATCTTTTTTATCCTTACATAGCACAAAAATCTCTTGCAAATCACCTTGGCTAAGGGAGAGATTGAGGCTCTATGGGTTCATCTTCAAAGGTAAGTATTCCTAACTTTATTTCTCCTTTGTAAGAGTAGATAGATAATGCAGTTTTGCTTCTCTTCAATGCATTAATATTCTATATACATTGACATGAGTATATATCTTATATGCATGTTTATTTTTTTTATTTCTAACCCCCACTTTGTGCCACAAGCTTTGGTGAACACTATATTATATTTACTTTATTTTTATTTGGATAAGTGAAATATTAAACTTAAGACTATTCTAGGTCTATTGCATGATTTTGTTAGACTGTAAGCTTTAGAACCCTTCCTAACATGGTGTATTGTGATAAGTGATCCCATAATCAAGTTTAGTGGATCCCTATATTGGTCATGCTCCCTCTTAATAAATGTATTCCCAATTAGAAGTGTAGGTATACTCTATCTTCTCTGAGCTAGGATTGATTTATATACATGATGCATTTTTGATTGCATACACATCTTGTGGAGGAGAGATAGGGACAGGGACACAGATGGATATGGGGGTGGGCATCTGCCTTGTATTCACCTAATAAAATTATAGTTCACTCAATAGATCAGCATGTATTGATATTCATTGTATTGGCCAGAGGGCCATGGACATATATATACATCACAGTATCTATATACATGTCCATGGCCCTCTAGCCAATACAATGAATATCAATACATGCTGATCTATTGAGTGAACTATAATTTTATTAGGTGAATACAAGGCAGATGCCCAATATATATATATATATATATATATATAGCTTATGGATTATGTTATTGTTATGGACTATTATGCTTATGAATGTTATGGATTAGTTTTATGTATATGTTCTTGGATAATACTTATAGATGTTTATATTGCTTATGGATGATATGATTATAGATGTAAATGATATGATGGATTATAGTTGCTAGATTTAATGGATTATCAATTGTTTTATGGATTATGGATTTATATGCAATGTGATTTAGATTATGGTATTTTACATGTGATGGATTTATATTTTAAAGTGTTTATGGATTATGGACATTATGGATTTGAATTAGATTACTATGATGATAAAAAAAATTGTGATGTAATTAGATGATTTGAATATGAATTTAAATGTTATATAATGTTTTATGGTTGACGCTTATATTACGATTGTTTATGGATTATGGATATGTATGTGATTTTGATATATGGATTAAGGCTTAAAATGTTTAAGATTAAAATGGATATGATTTAGATTATGTTATTATGAGTTGATTATATTATGGATTATGGGTTTTTATGGATTTAATTATGGATTATGGATGTATGTTTGATTATTTGATTATGGGTTTTTAGATTTCATGCAATGTACTTTATGGATTGTGTATTTTAAAATGTCTTTAATTATGATTATGATTTATGATTATGGACTATAAGTAATGGTTACGGATTACAACTATTATGGATACAAATTATAACTTACTAATTTTATGTTCATAGATTTATGAATTAACAGATTTAGGATATTTTTTAATATAGGTAGAAAATTTTATAATTAATTTTATTTACAAAAGTCTTATTTCTCATTATTGGTTCATACCATGACCCAAGAAAAACCACTTGAAAGGGATGCATATGCATCATTAACGAACTAGTAATAACAATCCAAACCACATTAGGTCACTAAGTTCAAGATATTATTGATTTGCTTTGATGATTTGATAAAAAGAAGATACTAAGAAGAAGATGTTTCCATCTTGCATACCCAAAACTAAGGGTTAAACCAAGAATCCTTGTGTGTCAATCCATGAAGACTGATCAATGTGAGAATTCTACTAAATTAAAGAGAGTTTATTGATATGAGAAGATTTATAGGGATATTTTATGCATGATAATCATCCTCCATAGGAGTGGTCTATATTTTGAGATATGATTATTGAAATAGTTGTCCTCAAGGGAGTAGTATGCACTTTTGATTATTTGTATAGTTTTGTAAATTTTGTGGATCTACATAGTTGACCTTTGAGGGAGTAGTATATTCATATTATGTTTCTTTTATAGATGATTTACTTTTACTTTTTGATCTTGATGTTATTTTTGTTTTATGGATTGGCCTCAGGTATCTTAGAATAACTTCCCAAAGCTTTTATGTACAAGATAAAATACTTATTCTCAAAATGAATTAGTGATAGGGAAGGATTTTAGGGAATAATGATTTGGAGATCCTTCCCATTATAGGTGAATATTATCCAATTAGAGCATGTTATGAATAGATCCAAGGTATTCATATTTAAGGTTAACAATAGTCAATGTTGTCGGATAATCACATGTCTCTATATATCATTATTTAGTATAAGGATATGAAACCAAGATACTAAACTAGGTAGACTAAGGAGATTAAGATATATTAATAGTATAAAGGATGTAGATGCAATGCATTAAGAGGCTCACACTTTTATTTTCCATCAAGAGAGGCTAAGCGATATACCCTAGATCCATACTTATGGGTGACGATATATGGTTTGATCCAATTTAGAGAAAATTTTCCCCTTTTTCTTGTTTCCATATTGCTTACATGTTGATTTTATTTTAAAATAAAGTTGTCAATATTAAATTCACATTGTTTTAAATGTTTATTATAGGTGCATTTAATTTGTTCTTGATATACTTGTATATGGTCAAGGGTATCAAAGAAACACTCATCTAAGATTTTGAGCTGAGCTAAACATTCCTAATGGAAGCTATCCTTAGAAATGATATATTTTAGGGAGACGTAAAGGGAAGGAATCTAAACTTTGAGAGGAATTATAAATTCATTACCATAGACTAGGGAGAAAGGAGTAGCACTTGTAGGGGTTTGAATAGTATTTTGATATGCCCATAAGGCATAGAGAACATGAAGATGAAAATTACTACTTGTTTCATTATAGATTTTGGTTGGGATTTTGATTAGAGTCTTGTTAGATGACTCAGCTTGCCAATTATCATATATTTCTTGAACCTTTTTATTTTTAAAATATTTCTCATTATCTGTGATGATCTTATGAGGGATGCCAAAGTGAGAAATGATATGCTAAGTAATGAATTCAATGATTTTATCTCCTTTGGTCAAGATAAGGGGATAGCCTCCACCCACTTAGTAAAATACGTAATGACAATAATGATGAACCCATGATGTTGGGAAGATTTAGGATTGATTTGATCTATAAGATTAAAACCCCACAGGGAGAAAGTCCAAAAGTATTGAGCTACCGACAATGTTTGGCTAGGGACATGGGATAGGTTGGTGTGTTGCTAAAACTTGATGCATTTATTAATGTATTCATAATAGTATTAATTTTAAGTGGGATAATAATATCCCAAATATAAGATTATCTTAGTGATGTTACAACCACTAAAATTTCTTCCACATGACCCATCATGAACTTCTTTGATAACAAGAGTAGCTTCATGATTTTAGAAACAATGAAGAAGGATACCATCAAAACCGTGATTATAAAGAACACCCCCCAATATGAAAAAATAGGTGAAGTGATTTTGGATATCTTGCTTATCATTTTTAGATAGATCCAAAGGATAAATCCCCCTAGATAGATAATCAAATATCTATGAGTACTATAAATCTGGTGGATTTTCTTCCACACTATAGATGATGGAAGGATAGTTTTGGTAAAAGAAGTTTGATTTATCATATGAATGAGTACAAGAAACTTTATACTCTTGAGATAATGATGGAATAAAAGAGACTATGGAAGTTGTAGTATCGACAAACTTGTTAGTTAATCAAGGACTAGCTTGGATAGCATAATGCTCAAAAGTGGCTAGCAACTAATCATCTAAAGTCTTATAACTTTTAAGGATGTCATTTTTATAGTGACATATTCCATTAATTTGATTAACCACAAGATTTTAATCACCATAGATATTGAGTATCTTGATACCCAAAGCTAAGGCAGTTTGGAGACCTATGACTAAAGCCTCATACTGTTCTATATTATTGGTGCAGTGAAAATTGATTTTAAAGGATATAGGGATAGGTATTCCCATAGGATAAATTAGGATAGTTATAGATCCCCTACCATGTTCACATTTGGATCCATCAATGAAAATAATCATTTGATATTGTGGATTTGGTTGAGATTTGGAGGCTATATATTCATCTAGGAATTCCTAGTTAACCAATTTATTATCAGAAAGAGGTACCTCAATGAGATGAACAAAAATGATTTAGAATTTAACTAATTTTTTATGGGTAAATTCTAGATCAACTTTCACCAAAAGCATAAGCCATTTGTCCATTTACTAATTTTGATAAGGCTTAGAGTGCATAAACTTTAGGGGGTTAGTGTTTGTGATGACATAGGTTTTATGATTGAGTAGATAATGTTGTACCTAAATAGCAACAAATACTAGATCTAGGCACAATTTTTCATTGTGAGAATAATGTGTCTCATATTAAACAAGTGTATGACTCATATAGTACATTGCCTACTCTTTGTGTTGTTTATCACAATAGGCCAGCATGGCTCCCAAGGCATGGTCACTAGAAAAATATATAATAATGGTTGTCCTTCTTTTAGAGAGGTGAGAACTAGTTGTGAGATAAGGTAGCTCTTAAGAGATTTGAAAGCTTCTTGAAAACTAGAGTCCCACTTAAAATGGATATCCTTCCTTAAAAGGTGATGGAATGGTTAATATCACTCTGATATTTGGGAGATAAAATGATATATAGATTGTAATTTACCTTGCAAACTATGGAGTTGCTTAAGATTATATGGGGGTGGCATTTCTAGAATGGCGATGATTTTGGTAGGCTAAAATTCTATCCCTTGGATGGAGACAATAAAGTCTAGGAGCTTACCCATCAATACTCCAAAAATACATTTCTTGGAATTTAGATGGACACAAAATTGGATTAAGCAGGTGAATATAACCTTTAGGATAGAAAGGTGATATTTTTTTAACTTTTATTTACCAAGGAGGTCATCCACATAATCCTCCACAATATTAAGGATGATATCATGGAAGAAGTATGTCATGGATATTTGATAGGTGGCTCCTACATTATTTAGGATAAAAGGCATAACATGATAGTAGAAAGTCCACTAGGGAGTAATAAATGAGGTCTTATGTTGGTTTTCTATTATGATAAGTATCTAATTATATCCATAAAAACCATCCATAAGTGACAACATCTCATGGTCAATGGTTAAGTCTACTAGTTGTTCAATATTAGAGAGATGGAAATCATCCTTCAGATAAGTGAGATTAAGGTCTTTAAAGTTAGTACAAAGGCAAAGTCCCCTAGTAGGATTGATTATAGGGATGATTTTAGATACCCATTAAGGTTAATGAATGGGTTAGATTAATTTAATGGATAGGAGGCACTATAACTCTTCTATAACCAAGAGCACAATGTGAGGATGCATTTTCTAGAGCTTTTGCTTGATAGGCTTAGTCGTAGGTAATGTAACAATGTTATGGATGATGACTACAAGATTGATACCAAGCCTATAGCTATAGGACCAAGAGAATTATTTATTGTGATCTATTAGAAATGTAGTGAAATATTGGTACTCCTAGGGATCTAAGTATTTATTGACGTTAACTATTCATGGAGTCTCATGGAACCCTATGTTAACATCAATGGTGGATTCATTTAGGAGACTAGAGGTTTTTGATGGAAGGGATTTATGTATATGGGAGTTCTATATGCCCAAATGAGTTAAGATGGAATCATCATCCTAACACTGAATAACAACGATGGTGGGATAATCTTTCCCTATCATGTCTAGGTAGGATAGAGGAATTGTTCAGACCTATTTGTTGTGATGATAGATGAAAGGATCTACAGTAATGGTATTGACTAAAAAAAAGTTTAAAGGAATGGATATGATGTCATAAATTAAGAAATGAATATTGGATGGTGAAGATGGTGTATCCTCTTTAGGGATGGGAGGGAGAGTAATCTTTAGGGAGGAATTGGGATTTTTTTTTGAAACCAAGGCCATGTTTTTTATGGGGTTTTCTAAAATCACCCAATGCAACCTCATACAGGCCCTATTCGTAATGTCCCATGCCAAAACCTTTCTAGGTGTACCATTGTAGGTATGTCTCTATGAATCATGGTTTATCAAAGAATGAAAATTTTGATGTAAATAGTTTATCATGAGTTTAGTTAGAAAGGATAGAACAAGTTTGGTCAAGTCCCCCATAGATCAGATGGGTGTGGAGGAATGGTGGGCCAAAAGGAATGGTTTTCCCTTGATTTGGAAAATAAGCTAGCTATTTATTAGAGTGTCCATATTCTTATCAAGTAGAGAGAGTATTGAGTGCTAGTAACTAGTACTCTCTAATTACAAGCTATTGAAATGTGGAGTCAATATATTCCTTATCAATTTTTGATGCAAGGTTCATTGTGCTAGTGGATGATTCATTGGATGAGGATGGGGTAGTAATTTATAATGTAATTAGGACTTCATTAGGTCAAAAGGTGAGGTTACAATTTTTAAAGGGATGAGAGTCAAATGAGACATTATGGATTTTACCCTCGTATTCAAACTTAATTCATTGATGTAAAGTAGAAGGAACATAGTGCATAATGCATATCTAGTGATGTCCTAAGAGAATGTTATATTAAAACTCTCCTTCAATAATTTAGAAAAATTTAATGAAAACTCACGTGTCTACCTAAATATGAAGTAATGTCATTCCTAATGTAGGGGCACTAGTATCATTGAAGGCTTGTAGAATGGTAGGGGATTGGGCTACCACTATATTAGGTAGATACAATTGTTTAAATGCATGAGAAGAGATGATGTTTATATTGGTACCATTATCTATCATAACTCTTTTGATTCAAGTTTGATCTATGTGGGCATTGATAAACAATGTATGATCCTAGTCATCTGGCTATAAAGGTGGTATTTATGAATCATAAAACATTATGGATAAAGGTTTATGAATCAATGTAATGAAGGACAACAAAGGGTGAGGTTAATTATCTGGTATCTTTGTGGCTTGTAAGGCTTCTATCATGGCCTCATAGTGTTATGGAGAGTTTTGGATAAGTTCATATAGTGACATTTTGAGTAGAAGATGATGTAACTATTTAAAAATAGATATTTATATAAGTTTTGAAGTATTATTATTTTTCACCTTTCCTAAAATAGAGAATTTAGGTTTAGGGGTAGGCACTGATGGATTATTTGCATCAAAATTTGGTGCTTTAGCAATTGTTACTTTGGCTTTTTCATGACTGTGGGTCTTATGACCCTGAGTTTGGGATAGTGTGGCTATATGAATTGCATCAATCTAGAATAGAGGAGGATTTATTATGTTCTTAGAAACATCCACTTTTATAGGGAGGGATGGGCATTAGGATTTATCAGAGGTTTTATCCTCATTTATAGATCATTCTGATTCTATGGGTAATGTGTTACTTCCTGAGATGGATGTAACCCTAGGGGGATGGTCATGATCTTATTTTTATATTAAGATATCATCTTCTTCTAATATATTTCATATTGTAACCTTTAATGCATTACAACTTTTTAATGTCATGACCTACTATTTGATGGTATGCACATGTCTTATTTTCTCACTACCATGATGGTTTATAAATATGAGGATTGATAGGCTTTAAAGCTAGTGACATGATTAAGTAGGTCTAGATAAGTCGATCGAAGATCTTATAATAAGATCCCTTTAATGGATCTTGACTTAACTTTTCCATCCACTAGGACACTGATGGAGAAGAGATATGTAACCTCAATCCTTGGACTTTTGAACTATCTATTTGGATGGTCCCTACTTTAGGTAATTTATGTTTAAGGTAATTTTCTACACCTAAACCCTATATATAATAAGGGTTTAATAGGTTATGTATGGCATGACCATAGTGGGAAGATTTATTTGTGATGGTATATGCACTTTAGTGGTGGATTATATAATGGTAGCTTTTAGTTTGGATAAAGTATGGGTTCCTAGTATAGACACTCTTATTCAAATAGGGGGCAATAGTGCTTTTCCTTTTTTCATCTACTCAAGGGTTATAGGGATGTCCTCTTTAGGGAGTTCAATCCTAATAGGATAATGTTATAGATATTTTCCCCTTAGGGCTCTAAGATTTATGTTTTTGACATCTATGGCATTTCCCTTAATTTCTCTTGAATGTATTACCTCTTGAGTAATAGGGGAAACCAATCTATATATATTTTGAGGTAACATAATAGTTAGCTCAAGAAGTAATTGGCTAGTGGGAATGGGTATACTAGCTACCAATACTAAAATGATGTGAGAAATGGAATATTTTAGAATTCTAGCTAAACCTTTTCTTCAATATCCCTTTCCTCTTTTAGTTCTTCAGTACTTTTAGATATGGCTTCTTCTAATGGATCCCAAACAAATAATGAGATCTATAAATTTAGAGGAAGTTTTTGGGATATCTTCGCTTAGTTTGGATGGCTCAAAAGTGTCTCTTATAAGGAGATCAAGGATAGGGGCATCATCAACTTATTTATGCAAAATTTGATCATGGATGGTGTTAATTATGTGAGTCTCATGTTCTGATGTGGATCTTGATTTAGCTTATATGGAGTTTGATGTGGAAGCATGACTAGGGAATGGCTATCTAAATATATCTATAAATTAGTTTGTGGGTACATTAGGATTATCTAGATGCAATTCACCCTGATCTATAAGATTTTTTACTAATCCCTTGAAATAATGACATCTACTAACATCATGGCCTATTATGTGGTGAAAATTATAGAAGTCATTTTCCCTAAACCAACTAGGCTTAGGATAAGAATTATCAAGAGGTCTTGCTAGAAGGAGCTTGATGAGAGATGCTTTTAAGAGTTTATCTAGAATAGATATATAGGATTCTCTTAAAGGTGTATATTATTGTGGGTGAAAGCATGTTAATGGCTTGTGATACTGTGTCTACAAGGTGGAGGGCTTATAATGGTTTTTAGTTTGTGGTGGTGATGACTTTACAACTATGGAATTGGTAGTTCCTTTGGTTTTATTATGTTATTATTATTGATCCATTTAGAGGGATAGATTTAAAGTATTTATTCTAAAATTTAACCTTTCCTTCTTCTATGACTCTAATTTAAATCTTTTAGTCTATTGAAAAGGCATCTTTAAAGTTTTAAAAGATTGTACCTGTAATGTTAACGAGATGTTTTTAGCACATGCTCTCAAAAATAACTTCATTAACTCAAGTTGTGATAGAGAGAAGGTAAGTTAATTGATTAGACTTCTCCATCTAGCCACAAAGTTGGTCACAAACTTGTCATCAAATTGTCAAATGGCATAAAGGTCAATACTAGTAACTTTTCTTACTATATTGATAGAAAAGTGTTCTAGGAATATTTGAGCTAGTTGCCCAAATGAGAAGAGAGAGTGTTGTGGGATTGAGTTGTAGTAATATAGAGCAATTCTAGTTAATGACATAGGAAATGTCCTAAGATGAAGTGCATCATCATACACAATAAGGAAGAAATCATGTCCAAACACTTGTTGGTGTTTTTGTGGCTACTCTTTATTCCAGAACTTTGTAAACATAGAGAGTTCCCATTATGGAGGATAAGGCCTAATAGGATTGTTGGGTTAATAGGCTCAATATAGATTTATTCTTAGGTGAGCATGTTCTTCTACCTAGAGGTAGAGGCTTCTAAATTATCCATCCTATTCATAAGGATGCTCATGATATCGGGTTGGGAATTATGTTGAGGGATTCCTCACAAAACATTCTATTATAGGAGTTGATATGTACGAAGTTGAGTGGAAACATATTGATATAAGGGATAATCAACCAATCTAGTAATGATGGGTTAAGAAGCCACGACTTACTATGGAACTTGTAAAAGGATATATATATACCCAATAGCTTGCATAGGTGCTATGTACTAGGTGGTTAAGGGAACATATTATTGAGGTGGTTGACTTACAGGGGCCTATTATAATGGTTATGTTTGGGTACCTAATGGTACACTAGTTTGGATTGGTGGAAGGGTCACGAGGACTAATATGACTAGGTTCTAGAGTGATTTGGTAATAGGCTGAGTAGTTGTAGGATGAGGTGTGGTAACATTCTAAGTTTGGGTAGTGGTTAATAATGGAGCACTAGACATTACTAGAGGTGGGTTACCAAAGGGTTGTGTATTAGGAGTGTTATAAGTAGGAAGAGGAGGATTATTGTGGAAAGATACCATAGCAATTTTAAATCCTTCACCTTCCTCTTCTAAAAGAATTCCATATGGGTTCTTAGAGAACTGTATATGGGGAGGTAACAGGATACGTATGGCTCGAGAGCTGAGATAACGATTAAGTGTTATGGGATTGTTATCTAGTATAGTGGAAAATGTAGGATCACCTTAGGTATAATACTAAGAGATGTCTTCCCTTATGGAATCAAGGGAAGTAGGGGGATAGGAAAATTATCCATGGATGAATATGAATATGGGGGTTCAGTTTTCTTTTGTGACTATTCTCATGTCAAAACCATGTAATGATAAAAAAGGAAAAAACAAGAAATAACAAAAAACATGTAAAAGATTCTTTTTGGTTTTCTCATATTTAGTGAGGATGAAAATATACAGATGCTAAAGATGTTCCTAAAAAAAATTTAATTTTTAACTTTAAGGTGTGATAAAAAAATTAAGGATATCAAGGGTCCTAAGAAGAGAGAATTTGAGGATGGTCTCAAGTTTTTTTTAGGCTCTCATGGATTTTTTTATTGGTATCGATACGTGGCCTGATATTTGGGCCTACGCCCTCACTTCACACATTGTAGTGTAAGCGTGTTAGGTGCTTAGCCAAAATACATTGAAAGACAAAAGTTTATACTGAGCTAGAGTACTAAGTTGGTTCTCCCCTTGGTGTTAAAATCCAAGTGTGATCATATAGAAGAAGGTTATTGCTAGGTGATGAAAACATAGTCAATTCCCTTATGTCAAATGTTTTGATGAGTTTGTTGTGAATGTGATTTGGTCTCTATGTGATAAATGTGACAACTATGATAAATTCATCACCTAGATTATTTTATATGAGTAAACTAATCAGGAAAAATAGATGTAGATTCCTTAATCTTTTAAAAAGGAAAAATGTAATTTTAGATTTTCTTTTAATGAACTGAACAAATAAAAGAACAAGAAAGAGATAAATTAATTCATAAATTAATTTTTAACAAGAAAATTGAGACCTTAGTACCCCACCAGGTGTGATAGAATGTTTAAGTAGTTTTTCATTTTCTTTTAATTTAAATATTACTTACTAGAAACTCAAAATAAAATAGGGTTTATGGGGAATACCTATGGATTAGAAGATGTTGCACACCACTTTCAATCCAGTGATAGTGAGATCTCTTTTTTGGAAGAGAAGGCTAACCTGTACACATGTAAATACTTGACAAAAATAGATTAATAAAATAGATGGGTGGACTACTTGATTAGAGATCAATTCCAAGAAGTGGTACACTTCCTTAGATGGATGTTAGTCCACTGTTTATACCATTAAGTGAATAAAAAGAATGTGAAATTAAAATAGATGAAAGATATAATAATAATGTTGATTAAGATTCAGTCCTCAAATAAGCTACCAATGTAAATGAAATATTCCTCCTAATAAGCAAAATCAAAATCTACATCATCTTGTATAATAGCTAATTGTTCTTTAGTGGCTTCTTGAGAGGGTAAATAAACAATTATGCAGAGGGCTAAATCAAAGGCTATATCACTCTAATCCACAAAAAAGGTTGGAAAACTATGGGAGATCAATAATATTAGTTACATCATGTACTAAACTAGGTAGAGTCATCTACTAGTAAAAGGCCTTGTGTAAATATTAGTAATTAGTAAAGGATTGTAGATAGGGGTTTAGGATTAAGGTCTCAGATCTTGTGAATTAAACAAAACAAATTGATGTTGATCTTGATAGGATTGACACTGATTGGTAAAATTGGTGCTAATTCATAATGAATCAACACTAATTCTCTTTGTGATTGTGTTTAATAAAATAGAGAATCAAATGAGATAGATTTAGAATAGAGTTTGATAAATATATACAGAGGGATGCTAATAATATTTTAATGATTGAGTAAATAGATAATAGAATAATAATTGATAGAAAATGATAAAATGAAATATGATAAGTTACCTTCGATCAACTTAGGAGAAGAATTAAATTCCTCTATGGACTAAGGTAGTTTCTCAAGATTCATAGAGGATATGATTTGAACGTAATGCAAATGTAGTAGAGTGTCATTAAGAATGTCACAAAATCTTGAATAATTCAAATAGTAATTCAAGGCTCTGAGTTTCTAGGTCTAGAATGCAAAGGTAGGTTGAGTATTTATGGATCAATGCTGATCTAGAGAAATAGCATTGATCATGGGTGAATCAGCACCGACTCACCCAAAATGGTGCCTTTATTCCAATTATGGGTAAAAATGGCTTGGATAAATGTGGAATTATTGGTAATGACTCCACATGGGGTTAAAGTTGTTAGGGGGTATATTCTTAGGTTATAAATGGATTTAGGAGGTTGGGAGGGGTAAAAAGGTAAGATTAAAGGCTATTTACCAAGTTAGTAAATGGTAAATAAACTAAACCCTAGGATATGGTTTATGTAGGATATTTAAATAAATAGGACCTATGTCACCTAATTAATCATCCCTAGGGTATGAAATTAAAATGTCTATAGTGGGAATTGATGTTATACTTATCCTTCATACACTTTCACCATTTTCACATGATTCATTTTGGAATCCTTCACATTGTATTCCTTACACGTGCATACATGTATCACATAATTTATGTGCAGAGCCTATTATTTCTATAATAAAATTTTTGCACCACTGCATTTCCATACAAAACTTCACTTTTATGTAAGGAAACCATCAACTATTCTAACTAAATAGGGAAACTAGCATGCACTTATAATCAGTTTAACCATCACCCTAGAAGAATATGAAATGACTTACAACCATTGTATTTATAGCCATTGATAGTTGTAATTAATTTATTATATTCTGTGTATAAATTTATGACATATGCTTCTAGCCTAAGATAAATGATATACATAATCTTATTGATAGATATCATACCTTAAGTATCAAACCTTTTGCATACTCATTGAATTCATACCTTCAATCAAGGAAAATTAAAGGAAGTGTTTCCCCTTATGATCATAGTAAACTAAATTCCTAAAAAAAAATTATTTGTTTCATATCTATACCTTTCCCCTATTCATTCCCATTAAATATAAGTTGTGTCTCTTAAAATTATTAGACTTTCACATACTTGAATGTGTGTCGGTTTACTTTCTAAAAGATAACATAATGTGCACTCTTAATCACCTCATAACTTATATTTAAGTTCAAGGTCATCCCCCATGCACAAAGTCTTAAGCCCCATGGCATGGATCATTATTATTAGAACATATCTATTTTATATGCTTGTAAACATATGAGTGCAATGTGAAAATAAAGGATTACTATCCATCTCTATTTCATCCTACATATAATAATTTTGTATAAAAAATTAGATGGATAATTCTAAAAATAAATCAAAAGCACCCCTAGATGCCTAAAATCTCATTATATTTTACCTGGATGCACAATGCACTAAAATACTTGGTCATTTCTACAATTTGGTCATTAAACTCAATCTGACACCTTCAAAATCTCTCTTGTATCATGCTCAATAGTAGTTTCAATATTGGACCCCATTTAAAGTACATATCAATCTTGGAATTCCCATGTTTGAAGGAAAAATCAATGCCACAACATTATACACTTGGATTTAATAGATCATGGCATACTTATTAGTTAATCATTTCATTGATGCTAATAATACCACCTTTGATGTGTTGAATATGTCCATTATAATGATTCGCTGGTGGGAGGCTTTACTTGATTAGTGCATGAAATTATGAATTTCAATCGAGTCTTGGAATTCATTTTTAGATGAACTAAAGGAAGATTTTTATCCTCTATACCAATTTGAGTATGAATACATTAAGTTCCACCAATTGTGTTAGTGTAAGGAGTAGTTTATGAAAGACTAAACCAATGAATTTGATGAATACACGACACAATTTCATGAGAATGTGACTAAACAAAATAAGATGATGAAGTACATCAACAAACAATAACCTTATATCCTTGTGAAGATTTTTTTTTTTTTTAAACTTTTGACACTTTGTGGAAATATTATTGAAACACTAAAACTTAGATGCCAAGGCAAAGATGAATAAATATCTTACCTCTACATCTAACATTATGTCAAATGTCTGGCTTGTGTTTAAATCTTTAGCTTAATTTCCTACACAAAATCACAACTCTTTTTAAAAAGGAGATAAAGCTAAGAATATTGCATAAAACTTAAAGGCTCTTTCACTTATACTTCAAACCAATACAAGAATAAGTTTGGTGACAAATGGTGTTATATACATCACTCACACACCCATGAAGACTCTGAATATTGAGTGTAACAACCCTTTCTTGTGTATTCTACATCCAATCTCACATAGATAAATGGCATTGATACGTATGCCTCATGTCTAAGCACTATAGTGCTTCTTCCATAGACACATATAAGGAGAAAAGATTACTCTTCCACACCTAGTTTTGGGTGAAGGGCTAGCCGTTTTATCTAATAATTGATAGTGGAAGTTAGAATAGTACCATTTCATAAGGCATACTCCCATACCTATGCATTTCTATTTTTTATTGTAATTTTTCTAGTTCAATTTGGTGTTAGTTCAATTTTGCATTGGTTTAGTTTGGTGTTTGTTTCATCTAATGTTTGTTTACATTTAGTGTTTATTTGTATTTGGTAATTTTTAACATTTAGCACTTGTAACATTTATATCTCAATATCTTTGGTGCTTATTTTATTTGGTAGTAGTTCAATCTAATTTTTATTTGATTTAGAAATTATTTGATTTAGCACTTGTTTGATTCTATCTGATTTATTTTTAATCTAACACTTATTTCATTTAATCCAATATTTGGTTGATTTGGTGCTAAAACATTTAAGGGAAAAAGTTATTTTATGCATTATAATGACATTTAGAATTAGTTTGATTCAACATCAAGGTGGAATTAAATTTAAAATAAAAGCATCCAAGATATGATGTTCTTGAGTTGGAGTTTAAGTAAAAAGGTGAAAAACAACAAATTTAACATCAATGTTCACACCAAGTGACAAGTTAATTTTACATCAATGTAAATATGATTTAATGCCAAAAGTGAGTTATAGATATTTGGAGGTCATAAGGTGGCATTGTTGGCTATATCACCAAATAGATCATGATCAGTGGATCTCATTAAATGTATTAGGATGTTTTAAGAATGTTAATCTTCATAAATTGGTGTGTTGTTTTCACAAATACATCAAAATACAATGTTCATAAAAGGTCACGTCAACATCTAAAATAATTTATAAGATAAAAATTTTCTTTATCTAAATTTAATTCCAAATAAATTATTTTTATTTTCAAGCATCATACAAATATAATACCTAGGATAAATCATTGACCATGTAATAATTAATTTAGACCAAATAATACCAAACCAATATATGATTGACCACCTTCATGCATTCTCATAGAATTTAGGAGTTTTTTTGGACTCACAAACTTATACCATAGGTTTTTCTTTGGTTTCCCACACATGTTATTTCCTTTTAGCCAAATGATGTGTACCAAAGATAAGTTTGGTTGGACTTAAGTGAAAAATATAACTTTTTAGGCTCTCAAACAATGCCTTTATGTATCACCTATACTCAAAATTCCCTAAATTACACACTCCTTTGAAATTCACACTGATGCATTTGCATATGCACTCAGTAATATACTTATGTAGCATGGACATCCTCTTGCATACCACTTGAATATGTTAAATGACATAGTTAAAATATACTCAAGCTATGATAAATATTTGTATGCTATTATAAAAAGAGTTAAATAGTAGAACCACTAAATATTTGTAAATAAGACAATTATTCATTATAATCATAAGCCACTTCAATTTTTATATACACAAATAAATAGAGATAATGTGTGTCACATGAAGTGGATTAATTAGATGCAATAGTTCCAACTAGTGATAAAGAAAAATAAGGTAAAGGATAAAAGGTCACATATTTCCTTAGTATTCCAACATTTTACATGTTCATCACAATTATACACACAACCAAAACTTTGCAAACTAGATATCCTTTTACATAGTTGACTAAGGCTTTTCAAATGCTCACACTAATATTGTGTAAGGTAAATAGGTTTGTGAGGTTTAAATTTCAAACCAAATTTTTAAAAAATCATTGTAATATTTGTTCATGTTTTATTGTTTTTAGAATATTGGATTTATATTCCTAAATAATAAAGGGGATGAGCAATGTATATCAATAAATAAATATGAAAGAATTAACCTACTAATTTGTGTAAATAGATTGTATTTTACCTTTTCTAAATATATTAGTAAGTGAGAAAGATTAGAACTTAGCTTATTCTAGATAATCTAGACTAAGACAAGGTCTGATACTGGAGGAGCAAGACTAAAAAATAGTCAAAAATAGGTCTCTAGAATTTATTTCTTGATTGGATAGGAACACAAAAAATAGGACACCATGTTGTCTAATGTTGTAGTCCTATTTTAGTGCTATTGTGTTGAGGATAAAAGATTTCTAGGTTTTATTTAGAATTCTTTTGTTACCTTATCACTAAAATTTCAAGTTTTGGGGCCTTGTGAAGTTCACTGTGTGCCTATTTTAATATTCAAAACTCTTAGGAGATCCTAGTGCTTGAACTTGAATGAAAACTTGGGAAAGAAAGAGAAGGCATTAGTGTGTAAAGGATACACTAGATGCACTTCAAACCCTATATGTGGGTATTTTTCCTACATACTAATACTCTAAAGAGGGATCAATCTAATGTAGTTCTCCCATTGAAGTACTTGGTGTAATTTGTGTATAATTAATGAAACTAGAATGCAAAATTATATATGCTTCAATTACCTAGAGACTAGTGTAATGAATTGAGTAGGCTTTCAACAATATTGGAAGGTTGTATGCAAAGAATAGGGAGGAGTGATTGAGTATATTTTCATGTATTCTTGCATCTCTCTTGAAAATGAGTGCCAACCCTTCTAAATAGATTTTTATAGGAAAACAAATGATCATGGGTTACATTAATTCACATTAGGTTGACAAGGGAAAAGATAAAGAACTGAAAGAATATGACCATAGGACAAAAAGTTAACTTGGACAATAGCATCAAAAATAGGAAACCCTAGGTTCCAACACTCCTATCTTATTTGGGTGTTGTTTTCAAAGGGAAAAAGACTTGGGGGGATGGATTTGGACTCAAAAGGGCTACCTAGGTCTGAAAAAGCTAAGTCTAGAAAGCTTTGGATGACTGGGAATCAGTGAAAGAAGTAGCCTAGAAGGGTTGTGTGAGCCAACAGGAGGACCTATGGATTAGGTGTCTTAGCAATACTGAAGTTGTATAATTCCACATTTTACATGACTATATTTACCTCCCCCTTTATTCTAGTGATTTAGTAAAGCAAAATATGAGGATAAAGGAAAATGAAAAGCATACTTGAAATTACCTATAGGGATGAAGCTCATGACGCTATGTGATGTTGGATGTGCATAGAGAGAGCACATTGTCAATTGTGAATCTATGATGAAAAAATAAAGTAGATCAGTTCTTACTAGATATGTTATATCTAAAATAACAATGTACAAGATATAATTAAGAGGAAGAGAAAGGAATGAATACACCTCATCAGGTATGTGAACCAATATAAAACCTATTCTGATGCTAGAATGTGTTGGATGATACTGAGTGTGTGTTGAATCAAGAGTAATATCACAAATAGAGACCCTAGAAGTGGCTCAAGAATTCAAAGGCTAGCCTTTTGGCTCCATCATCACCAACTATGTGAAGTTAATGAATCATGTGTGTGTTAATTGATGTCTAGACTATGTTCCAATCCCTCTAAATAGGTGGCTCAAGAATATAAAGATTAGCTAGCCCTTTGGCTCCATCATTTCCCTATGAAGTGAAGCTATGAAGTGATACTAGTTTAGAATATATGTCATATAAGATGGCTCATCGATTTCATGTATGTTCTATAAATATGACAATGTTGTATGCATGGATAGCCTGAATAGCTACTATAAACTAGGCCATTCTTGGCCACTTTAAAAGATAGAGGATAGGCTTGTATGAAAGCCTCTCCAAAAATGATACAAAATGCTTATGTAAAAACCAACTCAGATACTCAAAAATCTAAACTTGTATGAAATTTTAACTCAAATGTGATGCCAACCACCTAAAAATGGAGTAAGACACACAATTACTAAGAATGCCTAGAATAAACTAAACTCGAAAAGAAAAAAAGATCAATGTGTCGCACACATTGCCCTGAATCACTGATGTCTTGAACATGGATTCTAATCTGGAAGTTATGAAAACTACCTAATTTGAACTAAAAGTGAGAACCATCATGCCATGCATGATAATGGACTGTATCTAAGAAAACTATATTGAAACTACTAAATCTGACTAATCTGGAAGTGTAAAAACTATCCCTAAACTAAACTTTTTGCCTATTTTTGGAAACCTTGAGTGTTTTTTTACCTAGATAGGAGAACCAAAATGTGGAAACCCTTATGTTTGGCACTACTATCCATTTCCAACACTGTTTTTTGGTGTGAAAATTGACTACTGATCTAAAAATGTTACTATTTTTTTGCTCTGATTTGACTAGTTTGACCTCTAGATTCTGTACTAAGTATTTTAAATGTTATTATTTGACTGTTGGGAGGTTTGATCTTTGTGATAAACCCTTGTTTGATGCCCCACTTCTAATGGTAGGAATGATGAACCTATAATGATTGTCCTCAAAATAAAAGAGTTCTATAAGTGTGTTAAATTGTATATATATATATGATATTGCATTGAATATTTGACAAGATATTTCAAGATATAGGAATATTTGAATTGATAGATTGTTATATCAACAAGGGTATGCTTAGATAGATATAAAAATGTGAAAGCATGTGTAAATTACTAGACTAGAACTTGAAATGTTAGATATTAGTTGTTAGATGTTAGTTTGTTAGTAAGCATGGAAGGATGGAGCATGATGTCCATCATGGTATCCACAAAGAAAGATAAATGCATGATTGTAATAATGGAATTACACGTAATGAGGATCAAAAAATCATATGAAACAAGAAGCAAGAAGCATACAAGGGTGTCCAAGGGGCCATGAAAATAATGGACATGGACACATGTCACTCAAACTGAAAGAGAAGCACGGAAGGCATGTTCAAATGCCACATACACATATAAGTGGAAGAAGCAAATTTGGTAGAAGGGAAACAAACACATGAAAGATTATAAAAAAAGGACATTGGTAGATATCCTAAGGCACACACATGAATAGAAGTAAAGTACATTGATATATGTCCTAAGGCACAAACAAAAGATAAGCAGGAACTGGAAAGTGTAATCACATAAACTATGCTAAGCAAGGAATGAAAACAAAAGTAAGAATTTGAAGATACAAACACATCTAACTAATCAAAGAAAATGTGAAAGTATGTAAAACATGTGTAGTACAATACTAGGTATATGCCAAGAAATACACAAGTGTTAGGTATTAGTACAATGTCAATGTAGTAATCTATGTAATCTAGTAAGTAATGTGCATCAGTATGATAACTCATAGTGTGTAGTGTAGGAATGACATATCCTATATGGTGTAATCATGTATAATGTGCCCCCAATGGGTATGTATGTCGATGTGTGTCTCGAATGTAGTATAAATTCTCCCTTGATGGGTAGAGTGAAGTAATCAAAGAGTTGGATGTCACTGCACACACTCAAAAGAGATCAAGTGAATCATTGTAGTGTAGATAAATTGGCATATAATAGTATGACATATAAAATGTAAGTCCTAGCATGATATTAGTAATGTAAACATGTATGATGCATATAATCAAAAAAAAATGGCATTTTTATAATTTTTGAATGTTTTTGTATTTTGAAGTGTTATATTATTTCTTTGTTTTTGAAGATATTTCAACTATTTACAATCATGCAGGAGATAATATGTACAATCAATGATAAAAGGAAATGATACTAACTAATGAGTCTTATATGAGACTCCGTATCATGGTGTCTTGTATCAAATAATGGGATTGTGCGTGATTGTGAGGCATGATGGAGTATCTAACATTGTGTAGCTAAAATCTATGTACATTGTAACTACTCTAAATCTCTGAAGTAGAAATTAAATGTGGGGTCCCCCTATGACTCTAAGAAGTGGATGCAACTATAGGTCTCTTAGGGACCCATCTAAAATTAGAAGTATAATATCTATGAATATGTGCTCTCTATGTAGCTATATGAAACCACAATGTAATTGCTCTAGGTGTGAATGTTGTAGCTGGAAGCTGTCTAGAATCCTAAAATTGTGGGTGTGTATGAACCCTCGATACTATCAATGGATGGCATAACTATTTTTGGATCAAAATTAATTTTTTCACTAAAACTAGAGGAGAAGCTAAAAATGGTGGGAGAATTGGAGCTAATGACTTAAAGCTGGTAGATGGCTCTGAAGTGGGGAGTGGTGACTCATAAGAAACTCTACCAATTTTAATAACCTAATTATCATGAATGAATTTAATGCATCTGTGAACTATAGAAGGTACTAACTTGAGTTTTTGAATCCATGGTTGACCAAGTAATATGTCAAAAAATCTTGCACTGGGAACCATAGTGAATGGTGTGACCATATGTGTAGGACCAACCTATAATGGAAGTACTATCTCGCTTGATTAACTCTATATATACCCACTACAACCATTTATAATTGTGTTTTTAAGAGTGGTATCCTACTTTGAATAACCCAAATGTTTTAAAATTATGAAAGTGCACATGTTAAGACAAGAACCATTGTCAATGAGTATACTTTGAATAGGCTAATTTTGAATATGTACTCTGATAAATAGTGCATTGTAACCTGTATTATCCTTGACAATATCATGATCTAAAAAAGATATTGAAGTCTTGGTTAGAACTCTAGACTCATACACCCCTATCATACCACTCAAAGGATGTGATTCCATTAAAGGTGCCTAGTATGTATGGTGAACACTTGATGTGTCCCCTTGATCTTGTTTAGAATGCTATGGAAATGGATCTAAATTTTTTTTCAAAGCTTTATCATGTGTTGGTTTTGCCTTTGGAGGCTCAACTGAAGTGCCTAAATCAAGTAGATTATCATCAATCAAATCTTGTATCTTATGTTACAAACTGATGCATATGTTTGGTGTATGGCTTGGTGCCCTGTAAAAATTACAAAATACATGTTGATCATATCCCCATGGAAGAGGCTTTGTTGGTGTAAACACTAATAATCTAAACACATGATTTTGATTATCATAACCCGTTAGACCTTTTACCCTTACCTAAACCAATTTCTATCCATTTTGACCTAACTAGCTTAAACTATCCCTTTTTACCTATTTTGGCTTTTTTTCCTTGACCATCGATGGTCAAGCTAACCATTGATAGTTAACCTAATCATTGATGGTTAGGATCCACCAACTGAAACCTTAAAATGCAATCACCATGCAAACTATGACTTATCTTTTCTAAATATAAGTCATCCAAATCCTTTCATGAGTCACTGCATGAATGAGTTATAATTAGAAGCCCTAGTTAGACTTACCCTTTAGCATCTTGTTTTTACCTATTAAAATAGGAGAGTTTCAAGGGAAAATCATCTACAATTATTATCAAGAGCTCTAGTATCCATAATCTCTTTTACAGGTCAATCATCATTATGCACTTCATCAATCTAGCAAACCCAACTTTCCATCACCACTCTAAGCACCATTAGTCTATTGGAATTATGATTAGCTTCTACAGCAAGCAATCTACCTCAACTATCCATCCAATCCACCTTCTTGGTAAGATAATCATCTATTTTCCATATTTATTTGTCATATTTTGACTTTGAAATTAGTACAGACCTCACCCACCTCTCAAGATTCATACCTAGAATATTGGCCTTAATTCACCTATAGGCAACCACCAATAGTTAGCCTAACCATCGATGGTTACCTAACCATCGATGGTTACCCTTAACCATTGGCAGTCATCTTGACCATCGATGGTTCACTATCATACCTAAAACTAACAAGCTCACTTTTATCACCTACACCCAATCAAACCCCCTTTTCTATGCTTTTGCCTAACCATATACTTCTACCTAATTTTATAAACCATACCTCAACCTGTTATCACTAACACTAATCATTTTATCACTAATTAGATCATTTCTAACACATTTATTTATCAAGCAATTCTTGTTATCAATTTTAGTACCTTTTGACTATTGATGCAAGTACTATCTTTCTATTTTACCAACTTAATTATTTTAAAATGGTGGATTGACAACCCCTAAGGAGGCTCACACTTCTAATATCTATCTGTATCTAGGAAATCTACCTAGCTACTTGTCTAACCAACAAATTTTCTTTAGTGCTTTCTTATTTGTAGGTCTTCCTCCCAAGCCAAAGAGGAGATCTTCACAATATTTTGATCCAATGTGCACACTTTTATTATTATTTCTAATACAACCTGTATTTCCAGTTTTACTACCTTCTTCTAAATAATATCAAATTTTGAGTGAAACATTCTAGCATGCCCGGTGGGACTTAGAGTCTTTACTCGCATTTTATTTGAATTTGTATGCTTTTCTCTCTATTTGTGCTCATAATTGAAACTAAAATTTATTTTGAGCTTAAAATCAACTACATCCATTGCTTACTTTTAATAATATTTCACTTTGAATTAAAACATAATAATCTTATCATAGCACCACTTTTGTTGCACACACTAAACAAACCACTTTCATCAATCAAACATCAAAACAATGTAAGACAAGGCCCAACTAGGATTTCATCACCTATCAGTCACCTTTACCCATTCTTGGAAATCCTACTTGGAGGTCATTACCAAGAGAACCAAATCAACTCTCTAGTTGAGTATAAACTTTGGATATCAATATATATTGGCTAAGCACCTAACACCCTTATCATTATGGGACTGTGAAGTGAGGTGGTAAGACCCAATACCAAGCCATGTATTGATTCTAATACAAATTCTTTTGAGCACCTAAATAGCCTAAAACCAATCATAGACTACTTTTATAGGAGCTTATCTACAAGCCAGATCTATCACACATTCTCATAAACTAAGGCATAAGCCAAAAACAATATTAAAACTAACATCTAGGCTTGACGTACTTCATAGTATGTGTCTTGATTGCCTTGATCATTTTCTTTTCTTCTTCTTGTTTGAGTGGTGAGATTGTTCTTTTTTTCTCTCCCCTTGTATGGTTCTCACTCGTCAGCAGCAAAGAGACCTAGTAGAACAAATCCCATCACCTAAATCAACCTCTTCTACCTCCTCAACTATGGAGTATGTCTCTGAGGTAGAAAATTCACCTCATCCATTGGGAAGCCCTACTTTCCCTTGGGTATTTACTTAAGGAGACATGGATTTTACCACCTTTTTATATAATAATACAATGGCCCTTTAGCACTATCTTAACACCTCTTCTCACCATATCTTGGTTTAAAATCCACCTGAAGATCCTCCTTATGGCATGCCATCCCACTTTATGGAGGGTATCCCTATTTCTGTGGTCACCACCCAACCTTTGACCACCCAAAGATCCTTGTCTACTAACCCCTTTAACATTATGGCTGAGAACCAACCTATCCAACCAACCATTACCGTTACACTTTCCACCCCTACTAATGACTCCTCTACCTTAGGGAAAACCAAACTATTAACCCATCATGTCCCACTTGTAGTTGGGGCACCCACCACTAACATCTCCAACCTCCCTTTTGTCAAACCTATCCCATCAGTTAGTACCTCTTTACCAAGCTTAGTGGTACCTATCCCTTCTACCTCACCACCCATTAGCATAAAGGTCACTACCTGCCCTCTTGTCATCAACCCATCTACCATCCATGTCCAATCCATAAGGATTTCTTAGCAGTTACCCATTGTACCCAACCTAGGATACATCCCTAACCCACAAGTGTATATACCCACTACCCAACCACCATCATCTACCTACCCTACCCAACCTCTAGCATCCACATTCTAATATGTGGTAGCCTCTCCATCACCAAAAAATTACCAATATGTCTCCCAATCTCAACCATAATATTAGCCTTACAATCCTTTTGGCACTCCACCTCAAATTGACCTAATGAAGATGCTCATGGACAAAATGACCAACCTTGAGTAATCTATTTTAGGCACTCATAACATCCTATCCTATGATCAGATTTGTAACGAGCTTATTTATCCTTTTATTGCTACCAAACCTTACCCTCCTCAATGGGAGATTCTAAAATTTACCAAATTTTAAAGCAAATCGGACCCCTAAAAACACCTAGGGATTTTATACATGCATGTTACATGATTTCTTATGATGATACCATTCTCCTTCAAACCTTTCCCATGTCTTTATCTGATTGACTAGTATAGTTACCTTACCAAGCATTCCATCTTTTATTTCACCCAACTAGCACAAGTTTTCTTGGATCACTTTTTCATAAAAATTTCCAAGAAGGTATCCATCACAGACCTCTATTCTATCAAACAATTTGATGATGATTCCATTACCAATTTTATCACCTGTCGGAGAAGCTTGATTAATCAGTTTTCATTTTCCTTGCCTCAACTTGAAATTATAGAACTTTTCACTCAATATTGCTCCAAACATATATCTTATACACTTTGTGTCCAGAGCTTTAAGACATTTGATGAGGCATTTACCATGTCATGTAAGCTAGAAAACTAGGTCATAGATGAGGGTAAATTGAAGTTACAAAATAAGAACTCTACCTTCAAGACCAAGGGGACCTCTTCCTCCAAACCAGGTAACCAAGCCGATACCAAAACTAAGACTAGGGGAACCATGAATTCCATCATCCTTAAAGCCGCCCCTCCACCCAATGTCAACCAACAAAATTCTCCCATTACTCTAATCTAAATGCAAGAAACCCAAACTGAAATAACCAAAAATAATTCATTCCACTTGGAGAATCTTACACCTCAGTTCTAGAGAAGCTAATAAAAGATAACCTTATACAACTTCCACCTATCAATCCTCTCCATTAATTTAATTATTCTCATCTAGCACCTACTTGATACAATGAGAATAATATTTGTGCTTTTCATTAGGTAATTAGACATGACATTAGCTGATGTAATACTTTCAAGAATATTGTTCAAAGTCTTATCAACAAAGGGGAACTCATGTTGGATAATCCTAATACCCCTCAAAATCAAGATCTTGACATCTTCAAGAAACCTTTTCCCAACCATTCCCCTATCAAAGTCAAGGACATACAAGTTGAGTGCTCTCATAATGGCCACATGGTCAACATGGTTCATAATACACCTACCCATGAGGACTCGATCAACCAATCTACCCATTACTTCCCTGCTTCGCTTACCAAGGTCAAGGAGTCATCTTACCCTACTTTGGACAGCCAAACCAAAGAAGTTCCTTTCTCCCTAGCTACCCTCATATAATTTTTGGAATCATCACATACTACCTCAACTATTACATCTAGGCAAATTAACGTTCTTGATTCCCCACCTATACCAATTATCCAAAAAAATTCTACTCCTATGGATATTGTCCTTAAAGGAGCAACATTATTACCCATAATTCATATGGATGAGCCATTTATCTTAGCCTTGCTTCCCTTACCTCAAGATCACCCAACTTTCCAAGCATCCCACCCAACCTACAAGTCTATCTATTACACCCACTACCCACAGATTAGGACCAATACACAAACCTTTTCCACATTAGTACAAAAATTGTAATTTGTCTTAAAACCGAACATGGATGGAGCCAATTTTTGGAAATAGTTAGTGTTTCCATCCATCAACAAACTTGAACTATCTAGCACATCTCTAACCAACCAATCCCTCATCTCTCCACCACCTCTTAAATTAATTTAAGCCTCTAACAACCCCTCAGTTTTTTAGCTAGCCAAAAAAACCACCACCTCACCAAAAAAACCTTTCAAAGCTCTTGGTGCCTTCCCTACTTAGATTTTAGTTCACCCATCATTAAAAGTAGACTTAACTTCACCCAAGCCTATATCAAGATATTGACCCACACCAACCAAAAGGATGAAATCATTTAAAGAACACATGACTAAGCCTATACCTCCCTCTACTTTTCCCTCTATCCTAGGGCCCCACCCTTCCACTTTATTAAAAAATAAACCCCCTTTCAACATATGTCACCCACTATCATTGATTACAATAGCACATTTATTATTTGATGCATCATTCCTTCCCATATCATAGCTAGTTAGACCACCAAATTTGGCCACCTCAACTACCAATGTGCCTAGCCCAAAAGCATCTACCCGAACCACCTTACCCAAGTCATCTCTCACCTAACCTATTACCACCCACACACCCATCTTACCAACCAAAATCATGAGACCAAAACCTTCTTTATCTCTATCATAATCATACATAACCATTTTTCAAAGGTTAGTACAAACCTCCTACTTCACATTACCTCCCATTAGACCTTTCGATCCTGTTGGTTTAAATCCAACTTGGTACAATGACCATCAAATCTACTCCTATCATAAGACACCTGGGCATGACATAGAGAATTGCAAAGCTCTTCAATCCATTATCCACCAACTCTATGATGAGGATGATCTTTTGGTAGATGACCTTCAATCCATTCCTCCACCATTGCACCCAATAACCAACCACCTACATATTCTTAATCCCTTACTCTCACCTCAGAGTGACGGAGAATCTACCCAACCCCCCATCACACCTTCCCCCTCTATCCATACCATTAATGTGGTCACATGATCATAATAAAATGATAAATGGAAGGCCAAAGTGTCCATTCCATGGACATACCCACAAACTCACCCTACACCCAACTAGACCCAAACCTCCATGCTTATAACTAAGCCCAAAGTTATTATCTTAGGCACATCAAAGGTTAACCCCTCTAAATCCATCAGGAGGGTCATCCTTAAACAACTCTACTAGACCCCTACTAAAATGAGCCTCTATGAGCTCATTTCCACTTCACCCCATCATCATCAGGCCATAATCAAGGCTATGCAAGCCATTGAAGTCATACCAAGGGATTCTTAACCCATATAGGCCTTCCTTGGTGCTCTCCAACTCTCCACACTTGTTACCTTGAAAGACTCAGAGATACCTTCTATCCACCCCAAAGACCCAAATCCCCTTATTTTTATTCTAGCCCACATCAACCAAACCCACATCAAATGGGTTATGATCAATGGGGGAGCCAATATCAACATCATTTCTTCCCATACCTATAAGAAACTTAAGCTATCATAAAATGTCATATCCAAAACTTTAGTTATCCTTCGATCATTGAATGACACTATGACCACTACCTTGGAAATCATCATCTTTCACATTTGACTAGGACCTCACATGCTCCCAAAACTCTTCTATGTAGTCAAAGGTGAATTCCAGTACAATGTTTTACTTGGGATACCTTAGATTCATGCCATGGGATGTGTACCTTCTACCCTCCACCATTGCATCAATTTTGAACATGAAAGTCAAGTTATTACCATACAAGCTAACCCTAGCCCTTTTAAAGCATGTAATATAACCTATTGACCTAATGGTGTTTTTCTACCTCCACCCAAAGCACTACAAACAACCACCATCAAACCCTCACCCACAAAAGATAAAGTCATTACTTCTTTCCCTTCCACTAAGGCCTCTATCAACTTGTCTATCTCAATGGACTAGATACCCATCACTGATCCTATGGAACCTACCTTCCAACACCTCACCCTTGGAGAATATCATTTCCTCACCCTTGATACCCTCCTTACTCCCCAATAATATGGGAAACTCAACCACCAACTAGATTATGACCCCAATATTGGAGCCATTACCCCATTGGGGCCTCTGAGCTATCAAACACACTTTATCTATGGGTTAATTGACAAGCCATTTAACATTTTCATCACTCCTTCTCTACCTCAACCATTCACCTCCACCTTCTCTTATTTGGATAATCCCAACTTCATCAAGCTATACTTTCATAGATGTGTCTGGAAAAGATTCAGTTTAGGATGATATGAGCATGGCCCACACACATTGACCTTGATTAAGACCCAAAAACCTCATGAGAATCATGGCATTAGCTTCATTTTACCCAATAAGAAGAAGTCCAAACAAACTACCCCTACCCTTATCGAAGAAGAAACCCCTTCCTCACCAACACCCCCTCCACCTGTGGGTGAGGATGAGGACATCATCCTACCCAAGATTTTTTTCATCAATATGATTAACCTCATCCCCCTAACTTATCAAAAGTAAGGGGCATCCATATCCATCCCTTTGACCCATCCTAAACTCGTAAGAGAAGACTCTCCAACCATTAACACTGATCAGTGTCAAGATGATGATGTTATTCTCACCTACCTTGGTGCACTAGATTCATCCATCCATAAATCTTTACCTAAAAAAACCTCAACCATGTTGAATGAATCTATCATGGATGTTGAGATAGGCACTTTGGACAACCCCACATTGTCAAAATTGGCCAAACTATCACCTCTAAGGAACTACATGACTTCTCTACCTTCCTCCAAGACCATAATATTACATTCACCTGGTCATATGCCGATATGCCCAGTAATGACCTAGCCATTTCCACCCACAAAAATTTACCCAATCATGACACCAAACTTGTCAAATAAAAACTTCATTGAATGTACCCTCACATAGCTATCCTTGTCAAAGAAGAGCTTCAACACCTCCTTTCTATCAACTTTATTCAACCCATTTATTATCCCCAATGTATTTCAAACATTTTACCTATCACTAAACTATATGGGGACTATGTATCTATGTGGAATTTTGTGACCTCAACCTCACCTGCCTAAAGGATGACTTTCCTCTACCTAGCATTGACAACTTATTGATCTTATGGTAGGCCACAAGATGTTTTCACTCATGGATGGATTCTTGGGTTATAATTATATTTTGATTACCCCTAAAGATTAGCATAAAATTACCTTTATCACCCCATGGGGGATTTTCTATTATAGAGTCATGCCCTTCAGTCTGAAGAACACTAGTGCAGCCTACCAACATTTTATGACCTATATTTTCCATGACCTTATCCATACAATTATCAAAGACTACGTGGCTGACCTTCTTGGGAAGTCCAAGCTTTGAAAATACCATTTAGCCATTTTCAAGATTATCTTTGAGAAAATTATCCATTATCACATCCCCCTTAATCCCAAGAAATATATGTTTGGGGTTTTATCAGGAAATCTTCTTGGCTTCATCATTTCCCTTCAAGGAATTAAAGTTGATCTGATCAAAATCAAAGTTATTCTTGTGATGGTACCTCTGACTAATCTTAGACAACTCTAGATCTTGCAGGGAAAACTTTAATCCATTCATCACTTCATCTCCTAGCTCTCTGATCAATGTCAACCTTTCTACCACCTCTTTACAAAATATGTCTCTTTCAAGTGGAATGTTGATTATCAAAAGGCCTTTGATACACTAAAATAATACTTTCTATCTGCACTTGTCCTTATACCTCCTAAGGATGACCAACCTTTCTACCTCTATATCTCTACCAAAAACCACTCCTTAGGGGTGATTATTTCCCATCGGGATGAACAACACCAAGAGAAAACCATCTATTACATTAGTCATATGCTTGTCGAATATGAGACTCAGTATACACATACCGCAAAACTATGTCTATCCCTAGTCTTAATGGCCACCAAACTTTGCCACTACCTTCTTAACCATAAAAAATTTGTCATAACCAATACCTATCCCCTCAAATACACGCACTCTGAACCATACCAAAACTAGTGTATGGCTAAGTGGCTCATGCTTTTATCCAAGTTTGACCTTAAGTTCCTCCAGCAAAAGTTAATCAAGGGGCAAGTATTGTCGACCAACTAAATGAGGCACCCCTAGCAAAAAATCAACCTCCCCCTCTTGTAAGTTCCTCCAGCAAAAGTTAATCAAGGGGAAAGTATTTCCAACCAACTAACTAAGGTATCCCTAGTAAAAAATAAACCTCCCCCTCTTATATTTCTAGACAAGTCTATCGTAAACCTATCTCAAATAGATTTCACCAATTAGGTAACCATGTGTTTTGATGGTTCCAAATCTCAGCGTGGTGTGGGATATAATATTGTCCTTGTCCCCCTTATCATTGAACCACTTCCTTTGTCCTTTAAACTCAAATTTTAATACACTAATAATGTGGCCAAGTATGAAGCCTTAATAATAGGTCTCCACACTGCCCTAGCCCTAGGAGTCAAAAAAATTAATATCTTTGTGGACTCCAAGCTTATGGTCAACTAGGTCAATAGTATTTACTAGTTTAAGAATTAAATAATGAATATATATAGAAAACTCATCATAAAAATCTTAACCTTATTTGAACACTATCATATCCAAACCACCCCTTGATCTACCAACAAGTTTGCTAATACCATGGCTTTTCTTGCCTCTCAGATCCCATCAACACCCTTAGGCTCCAGAATATCCATAATTATCCATCACCTTACCAAAACTTCTGATACAAAATTAAACATTCTAACCATCTTTAGTGTGGAGGAAACTCTACCTGAGCTTCAGTACCAGCAAACCTTTAACTACCTTCACCTTGGCATAGTTCCCTCTAGCCTCTCTAGGAATGCCCTTTGAGTATTTTTTCAAAGCAATGGGGGAGGAATCCACTATAAATGAGGCTTAGATGGCCTCATATTCTATTTATTCCATGTTTTAGAAGCTTCTCATGCCATCAAAGAGATACACGATGGTATCTATGCAGGTCACTTTAGTGGCCTTGCTCTGACCAAGCGTATCATTCATTTGGGCTATTACTAGCCTACCCTTAACGAAGATTATTGTGATTATGTGAAAAATTATGTCAAATGTCAACACCATGATAATTTACATCATGCACCTAGAAATAGTCTTCATGTTTCTATATACTTTTGGCCCTTCTCATAATGGGGTCTAGAGCTTATTAGTGAAATCAGCCCCCACTCTTCACAATGACATCATTCTATCATTACCACAACTGGATATTTTACCAAATGTGTGGAGGCTATTCCCCTTGTCTCAATAAAAGTTGAAAATATTATCAAATTCATCACCCATCATATCATTTTCCATTTTGGTTTTCCCCATAAGATCATCATTGACAATGGAAAATTTTTCAAAAATAAACAAGTTCAAGGCCTTTGTGATGTATTTGGTGAAAGTTAGTTTTTCATCACCTTATCACCCAAAATTAAATGGAAAATATGAAGCCTCTAAATAAACCCTTAACAACATGCTTACCCAAATGGTCAATGCCTCAGGTCAGTATTGGCACTTGCACATCCCTTTCACCCTATGGGCATATCATACTAGCATTCAAACCCCCACTAGTGTTACACCTTTTTCTCTCATCTTTGGAGCCAAAGCCGTCTTGCCTCTTGAAATCCAAATAACTTCTCTTCTCATATATTTTCACAGCCTCATTTTGGAAAATGATTATCATCAAGAATGTTTATCACAACTCAAGATACTTGATGAACGTCATTTAGCTGCTCTTTCC
This sequence comes from Torreya grandis, assembly GCA_037957365.1. Classification (NCBI taxonomy): domain Eukaryota; kingdom Viridiplantae; phylum Streptophyta; class Pinopsida; order Cupressales; family Taxaceae; genus Torreya; species Torreya grandis. The sequence continues at coordinate 1,442,793 of JARHVA010002879.1, read as the reverse complement.
CATTTTTATGTCTATCAAGAGAAAATTAAGCAAGCCTATAAAAAACACCTAAAAGTGCAAGAATTTAATATTGGAGATCTTGTCCTTAAAGAAAATCAACATGTCACCAACATGGATAAAATCAAATGGGACAAATTTTATTTCAATTAGCTTGGACCCTATCATAACCCATATGTATGGATCATGAGCTTATCGATTATCCTCTCTCGAAGGAAACCTAGAACCTGAGCCTCTCAATGCTTCACATCTACATCATTTTTATTATTAAAATAAAGTTTGAGATCACCATTTGTCTAACTTAAGCTCATCCCTTTTATACCATATTTCATTTTCCTCTTTTAGGGGAAACCAACTAAAAATGAATCATGTGATTACCGTCATAAGCATAGCCTAATCTTGAACTTTGGGTACCATGGCTTTACCCAAGAAATGATTCTCATAGTACTTCCCCTCTCTTTTAGAAGGGGTTTCTATGGTTGTTGTCACCTATATCCTTTTCACCTACTAAAATTTTATGTTATCTTAGTTCTACCTTCATAAAGGTTATCCATTGAGCATAAATATACAAGTCTATGTCAAGCAAAATAAATCAAAATCAAGAGCAATAACAAGAGTCAAGAAAATAAATAATGGGTCACCCCTAGCATCTACAGACTACTCCCTTGAGGGATAGTTGTTGAAAATCATTTGAAATAGTAAAAACTTAAGGTGGACTACTCCCTAGAAGGGAAACTATCAAAATCATTTGAAATAAAAATTGAGACCACTCCCTTGAAGGATGGTGAAGTAAAATATTTGTCAAAAAATAGAAATTTCTAGAAGCTTCCCGCATTGATTAGCTTCCCCAACCCTAAATCAAAATCAAAATATCAAAAGACCCTCAAGCAAAAGTAAAAGAATTTTGAAAGTTTTAATCAACTCTCATATCAACACTAATCTTGGAAAGCCATAATCAGCTCTCCTTAGTAGACTTCCTGCACTGATCAGTCTAAACTTTGTATATAAACATAGACTTGTCTATACGACCTCTTTGGGAAGCTTACATAAAAGGCATACTAGTCTTACTAAATAGTTCTAGTTTAACCCATTCTCCCTCCACATATCACATATGCATGGGACTATGAGCTTACTTGACACATCCTAATCAAGATACCTTGTTATCAACATTAAGCATGCTAATACAAAGCACTTGAAAGGATTATCTTTAATAAGATAAAATCCAACTTTGGGTTTCATGTTAGTACTTGCCAATAAAAAGGCATTATTTTCCATATTCATGGGTGTGCCCCTCATGATTCTACTTAGTCTCCTATACATCTAGTTTTTTATTCACTTTTTTCATGTATTCATGTTCTACCTCTATCATCATGTAAAACAAACATCACATCCATGACATAAATATCATCCATCATATAAAATGCATCATCTATCTATCTATATGGATAGACCATGAACTTCCAGCTAACCGATTATCACATCACATAAACTTATAAAGCATATAATTTACAATAATGAAAGCATTAATGAAATTCATCATAGCACATACCATTTACCATTTTATCCATCTAATTGAAATAGCCTATCATATCCATGAATAGAATAAACCAAAAAAACATCATCATGAATTGCCTTAATGAACACACATCTACGCTATGTAAACATCATAAAAAAAGTAAAGCCATAAACCATAAACATACACATCACATGAATCATGATCATATCTCTAAAATAATGAATCTTTAATCATCAATAAATATCATCATGGGTATACAAAAATATACATGTATCTCTCTCCAAATGTACATCTTACATCATCGACACACAAGCTAAAATCAAAAATCATATACATATCATATATCACATATCAATCAGGCCCCTAGAACACTTTGACCAACTATACCACTACCACTAGCCCCATTTGGACATGTACCTATACCTAATGGTGGTCCCATTGGGCTCGCTATCTACCCAACTGTAGCAACCCACTACCCTAGAGTAGCTAGTGTAGTCCCACACCCAAACTGGCTCTATGCTCTACAAATCTCATGGCATGGGTTAACTAATCAAGCATCATTACCTCATAATATCTAATCTCCTACATAGTCTTTAGATATCATGCCCATGACACTGAATCTGATGGCCCTCTTACTATTACACCTACCACCCCAACCCCAATCTATCCATGTAAGGAGCCAATCTGGCCCTACAAAGTGGCCACTTTCCCTTTTAAAGCTATGACCTAGGCTTGTGCCTGGTCCCTCTTCCCTATCACTACCCCTGCCTGCCCCTGTAGTGTCATGATATGGCCTTACAAAGTGACCACCTATCCCTATAAGGTAGTTATCTATGCCTGGGTTGCTACTAATGTTTTTACTACCTATGCATCACCTTACACCTATGACACCACTAGATCAATGCCCATTACTTGATGACCACCATCCCTCCATCCAAAATCCACTACAGCATACAAGCCCTAGTACTAGGCTATGTAACCATCATCAATATATGCATCATCGACTTAGTCTCCCACTAGTAACTCCTCAAATTCATGCACTATGTCATGTGGCTATGGCTCAGGTAATAGGAACTCAACCTCCTCTCTTAGGTACCTCAGTGTGGTAGGTGGAATCCCCTATACCAAGCTAAATTATCTTTTTACTTGATTGAATGGGATCAACTCCATCTCCATCTCTCTCCTCCCATACACCCACCTCTAAGTCTACAGCCCTATGGTGTGGTACCTAAATCTTGCCAACTATGGCCACCCACGTATGGTCACCATGTGACATCCCATAGCACTAAATCCTCCAAAGCATCCCAAAACCACTCATTATCCTTAGCTCTACCACCTAGTCCTATGTAAGCTACCAATCTCCTCCACTACATAAAGTTGGTAACATAATTGATCAATGCATGAGTATCCTCTGGTAGTTATAAAGGTATCAATACCTGAATGTGCTTGAAATCCCAATAATATAGCACAAATTCAACACTAATCCTATATCACTTATGTGTTTAGAAGACCCATGATGCTCTATATATATGCACAAGAAAGACCTATACCCACCCAAAAATGGTCCTCCCCAGAAGCATCTCAACTAATATGCCAAGAAGCAAGTATGGAAATTGACCACCCACAAAGTTTGATAGCACACAACTCATCAAATCCATCATCATCATCATCATCAAGCACCTATCCCCAAGATCCCTTTGATACAATGGCCCATACCTAAATCTACCTACATGAAACTATGCATGAACTTGGTCTACACCATATAGGAGGTCCATGTGGTAATCTAACTCATCACTCTCTATGTGATACACGGGATCTCTTCGAATAAGAAATCTAGTGATCCTAGTCACATCCTCTAGTAGGATGGTCATCTCATTGGTAGGCAACCAAAATTTATTTTTCATGGGATCCCATCTCTCGATAAGCATAAAAACTATAGTTGGGTCTCATGGTAGATGATGATAGTGACGCATAGTACCTAATCCCATATCCTCCACATGTCTCCACTCGTCAGTAGTCATCACATCTCAAACCACTACAAATAATGTGGGAAATCAGTCCCTCATCTAAATTTGGTTGCAAGCTTACAAAACCAATCATAGTAGTATGAACACTACACTGAGTACCAACATATACCTATATTTTTCAAACTTCATACCCATCTAACATATCCCCCTTAGCATATTACCTATAACACTCACAACAAATATCTCTTCCTATTCAAAAACTACTATAAAAAACAATTACCCTCTTTTTCATAACTTTACCCTACCTATTCTAACCCAACCTATTATCTCTCCTAGCTAACATTTCTCTCACCTCATTCTAGCCACTAACTCTTTTCAATAAAAACATCTCATCATATCACCCCTATATTTGAATTTTCCTTTTAAACCAATAGATACAATATCTTAAGAACCTTTTCAAACTTTTAAATAATTTATAGTATTACATCTACTCTATCATACTTACAAAATTTCAATATAAAAAACCTTTTTTCCAACATTTCATTAAATAAATTCTCAACATTTTATAAGCACACCCTCAACTGCTAATGATTCCTTAAACCATCGACAGTCCCTATAAGCCCTTTTTTCCCTAGATTAGACCATTGATGGTTGGGTTTAACCACTAATGGTCATTTTATGTGACCAATAGTGGTATAACCCTCAAACCCTAGACCTCTCAAAACCTTACCAATCATAGTATATTCCCACACTACGCTATGTATACATAATCTCTAGTCCATTCCCAACCCAACACACCTTCCCACTATCAATTTTGCTAACACATTTTCCTAATTAAGGTAAAACCTAAACTAGGGCATTATCCTCCCTAAACTAAAAAAATTAGTTTTAAACCCTAACCAAATCATTCCACACTCTCTACAAATGAACATTTAACACAACTAACTTAATCATGCTATCAATTTTAGAGTACCCCCTACCTCGTTCCATGATCATTGATGTGGTTAGATCATGTGTCCCTCTAGTCGATCACACCATCATCCACCCTCAATCTCAATCAACACTAAATCATCTCAACCAATCACCACTCCCCACCTCATAATCAACTCAGTCAACCCTTAGTACAAAATTACTAGAGCAAAAAGAATGGAGATAAAATGTCAAAAGGTGAAAATCAATTAGCACTTTCACTTTTTATGTTTTAGCTTTTTAGGGTTTTTCCATGATCATCGATGGTCAGGGTGACCATAAATGGTCAACCCTCAAAACCCCTAATTATTGATGATTAGGGTCCCACATCTTTCCTTTAATTTTTCACTAGCTTCCACCTAGGTGTTGTCCTTTTGCAAGATCACCTCATCTCCATTTAACCACCCTAAATTTAACCTTTCTAAGAGTAACCTTATCTAACTAACCCATTTAACCATGCCCACCTTGATTTTTACCATTGTAATCTAGACTATCACACTTAGTCCCATTCATTACATAGCCTAGACAATCTACTTACCCCAGTTTTTTAAGCACTCACCTAATCACTACCTTTCCAAGCAAGAACTACATTTAGCCTAAAATTGTTGTGGGATCCTGCATCCCCTAAACTATGTAGGCAACATCTACTTTCCTAGTACATATAGAATAAACTTAGCCACACCCTAACCCATCCATTTTCCCACTTCCACCTTGATGTTAATTATTTTTACCAAACTATTCCCATGTTTTGTAATGACTTTATGTGGGTCATTTTGACCGCACCAACCACCCTTGCCATGTTCAATATATTTGCACCACCTAGTGAAATAACCAGATCATTTGTATATTTTTGAGAGCACTTCATACTTTGGATACCCATCACACATTGACCCATTTGGTATTTTCCTGGGAGCACTTGCTACCTTGGATACCCACCAAAACACTCAAATCTGCCTTGGAGAATAACATGTGTATCCCATTACCATGCCTATAATGGTCCCATAATAAATTGGTCACTTGTCTTCTTCATACCAACCTTATTTTCATTAACATTGGAAAATTTAGTCTTTTCATAACCTATAATATCACACTTAGTCATTTTTTATCCATAGGTTTTGCATCTCACTTACTAGCTACCAGCTACCACTTATCAAACCTTGACCCGATTCCATTTTTCCTCATCACTTCCCAGTTTGAGGGGGAACACCTCCTCCCATTTTATGGGAAACCTTGATCATACCCAACTTCCATTTTTGTTTTGTATCTTATTGATTTAAACCACCTAACAAAAAGGGGAAAATGTAGACATTGGAAATCTGTACATACGATTCCAATTATTGTAACCCCTCAGACCTTTTACCCTTACCTAAACCCATTTCTACCCATTTTGACCTAATTGGATTAACCTAGACCTTTTTATGTATTTTGGTCTTTTTACCTCAACCATTAATGTTTAGGATAATCATTGATGGTTAGCCTGACCATCGATAGTTAGGCTCCATCGACTGAAACCTTAACATGCAATCACCATGCAAACTATCACTCAACTTTTCTAAATATAAGTAATCTAAATCCTTTTATGAGGCATTAAATGGATGAGTTATAATTATAAGACCTATTTACACTCCACTTTATCATCTTTCTTTTGCCTATAAGAAGAAGAGAGGTTCAAGGAAAAATCATCTATAATTATTATCAAGAGCTCTAGTATCCAAAATCTCTTTTGTAGGTCAATCATCATCAGGCACTTCAACAATATAGTAAACCCAACTTTCCATCACCACTCCAAGTAGTGTCACTCTATTATAATTATAATTAGCTTATACATCAAGCAATCCACCTCAACTATCCATCTAATCCACCTTCCTGATAAGACAATCATCTATTTTCCATATTTATTTATTGTATTTACACTTTGAAATTAGTATAGACCTCACCCACCTCTTGAGATTCATACCTAGAATATTAGCCTTAATTCACCTATAGTAAACCATTTATGGTTATCCCAACCACTGATGGTTAGCCCAACCATCGATGATTATCTAACCATCAATGGTTATCCTTAACCACTGATGGTCATTTTGATCGTCGAAGGTTCACTATCATACCTAAAACCAACACGTTCCCTTTTACTACCTACACCCAATTAGACCCTCTTTTTGTGATTTTTCCTAACCATAAACTTTTTCCTAATTTTCTAAACCATACCTCAGCTTTTTAGCACTAAAACTAACCATCCTATCACTAATTATATCATTTCTAGCACATCTCTTTATCAATTAATTATTGTTATTAGTTTTAGTACCTTTTGATTATTGATGCAAGTACTTTCTTTCTATTTTATCAACTTAATTATTTTAAAATAATGGATTGATAGCCTCTAAGGAAGCTCATTCTTCTAAGATCTAGCCATAGCTAGGCAATCCACCTATCTACTTGTCTAGCCAATAAATTTTATTTAGTGTTTTCTTACTTTTAGGTCTTCCTCCTAAGTCAAAGAGGAGCTCTTCACAATATTCTAATCTAATACATGCACTTTTATTGATATTTTTACCACAACCCATATTTCAAGTTTTACTACCTTATTCTAAATAATAGTGAAATTTGAATGAAATAGCTAGATCTAATTCTTAAATAAGAGGGAGAGTGATGATGTTACATTCTAATAACTATTGTAAAACCTTGGTTAGAGAAACTGCTAGATTGCTAAATTCTCAATGAGGAGGTTCTGATAGAACCACACATTGAGAGGGCTTAGAAGCTGCATGAATTGTCGGTGGATTCTGATTCTTATCATCATTGATTTTGGCCTTATATGGGACTTTGTTGTTACTCTTATTATTTATGTTTGGGATACTTGAATACTTAATTTTCCCATTGAATTAGCTTGAATTCTCTTCCTTTGAGTGTATGACATAATTCAGTGAAGGTAGACAATCTTTTGAACAAAATAGATTCATGTAGTGCTAGTAGAAGGCTCTATTTGAAGATGTCTTGTAGTTCTTGATTAGCCCTGGGGCTAGTTAACTTAGCCAAAATAGTCTTGTATCTAAGAACATAATCCATGAGAGGCTCATTTGATCATTATTTTTATTATACAATATGTGCATATGAAACCTTATCATCAATGTTGATACTGAAATGTGTTAGGAACATGTCTACTAAAGGATTGAATACCATGATTGACTAATTTAGTGACTATAAAACCATTGTAAGGAATAATCCTTTAGGCTCTACAAAAAAATTTTGGTAAGTAGTCAATCATTGGGTACATATCCAAAAATGTTACATGAAAATATCTCAAATGTGTGTATGGATCACCCTTATCATCATAAAGATTAAGCTTGGGTTGAACAAATCCTTGTGGCAAGGGTGTAGAAGCAATGTGACGTGCCAATGGTGTATGTAGTAAAGCAAAAGAATCTTATGCTTGTGTAGGTCTAGAGATACCTCACTCAAGATGTATCTTGGATTGAAGAGATCTTATCTCTTATATAATGGCTGCCACATCAGGAGATAGGGATGTACTAGCTATATCTAGTGGCATGGAAGAAGGTTGGGTTTTTATAGGGGTTTATTGAGACATAGTTGCCCCTGTAGTGTTATTTTTAACTAGTTACTCTGAATGACTAAGAAGATTCAACTTGTTTAGCCTTTTTTATTTCCATGATAGATTGTAAAATTAGTGTATGATCTTTAGGTTGTTCCTCAGGGCTTTCTCTAAAATTTTATAAAACCAAATCTTTGTTGAGGACAACTTCATCATCAACAATCTATGGAAGTGGCTCAGTTGTCTAATGTGGTGGAGCATGAACATCTATACGTACCTCATCATTATTGTTTTCATATTGCTCATAGTTGGATTTTTTAGTCAAAATTTGTATAATCTAGATGTGTAGCATCTATGGAAGGAGTCTAACCTATTTGTTTATCCATTGTATATGAGTGAATTAAAGGAATTTGGGTGAAATCAGGAGGATTGCCACTAATTCTTGTACTTCATCTTGAAGGAAGAGATGCAAGAAACTTAGGTGGCATAAGGAAAATAACTTGGATTATAATAGCAAAAATTAAATTGATATAATCTAAGCAAGGAATTGGAATATGTATGAAAAGGATACAGGACTCTAAAACATGTAAGGTGATACCTCAACAAGTAAAAAAGAGCTAGTACATGCAACTAAAGATTTTTCAAAAATATTATTTGCAAAATACTATGAAATTTTGAATTTGAAATTGATGTTTTGAGTTAGATTTTCAACTAAAAATGTAGAAAATGATTGGAAAAAACTTGGAAAAATGACTGGGAACTAGTTGATGCAACTAGGGTTTGAAAAGATTTTTTTCAAAATTAGTATAATAATTTGAATTTTTTATTTATGAATTTGTATAATTTAGCTTGAAAAATTTAGGAAATATCTAAAAATATTTCTAAAATTATCAATATATTTTTCGTAGTGGTTTGAAAGTGTTTGTATTCAAATAAGACACAGTATGTGAAAAATAAAGTTTGGGTGAATTTATTGAAAATATTTCAATTAATTTGTCATTTTTTTATTTTTAAATTTTGAAAAAATCAAGAAAATATTGCAAAAAATCAAAAATAATTAGCCCTAGGGTTTCTAGGGTTTTTGTGCAAAAATTCAAAGTAAGTCAGGTTCACCAAATGTTTTATTGTTTTTAAAATATTGGATTTATATTCCTAAATAATAAAGGGGCTAAACAATGCAAATTAGTAAATAAATATGAAAGAATTAACCTACTAATTTGTGTAAATAGACTATATTTTTACCTTTTCTAAATATAGTAGGAAGTGAGAGAGATTAGAACTTAGCTTATTTTAGTTGATGTAGACTGAGACAAAGTTTGAAACTAGAGGAGCAAGATTGAGAAATAGTCAAAAATAGGTCTCTACAATTCATTTCTTGATTGGATAGGAGTGCCAAAAATAAGACACCCTATTGTTTGACATTGTAGTCCTATTCTAGCATTGTTTTCCTAATGCTAAAATCTTTCTGGGTTCTGTTTAAAATGATTATGTTACCCTGTCACTAAAATTTTAGGGTTTTGGACATCATAGAGCTCATTGTGTGCCTAATTTAATATTTAAAACTCTTATAAGCTCATGGTGCTTGAACTTCAATGCAAACTCTGGAAAGAGAGATAAGGGGTTAATGTGTAAATGATACATTAGACACACTTCACACCCCTTGTGTGGGCACATTGCCTACATACCAATACTCTAAAGAGGGATCAAGCTAATGTAGATCTCCCATTTAAGTGCTTGGTGTAATTTGTGTATGATCAATGCAACTAGAATGTGAAATTAGATTTGATTCATTTGGTTACGGATAGTGTAATGACTTGAGTAGGCTTTGAATCATATTGGAAGGTTGTATGCAAAGAATGAGTGCTTGAGTGTACTTTCTTGTATTCTTGTATCTCTCTTGAATATGAGTGTCAACCCTTCTAAATGGATTTAAAAGGCCTTTTATAGGAAAACAAATGATCATGGGTAAATGGATTTGCATTAAGTTGATAAGGGAAAAGATAAGGAACTAGAAGAATCTGACTGTTAGGACAAAAAGTGAACTTGGAAAACAGCACCAAAAATAGAATACCCTAGGTTCCCGTGCTCTTATCCTATTTGGGTGCTATTGTCTAGAGGGAAAAAGGCCTGGGGGGATGGATCTGGGCTTGAAAGGGTTTTATGGGACTAAAAGGATAAGTCCAAAAAGCTTTCAATGACTGGTAATTAGTGAAAGAAGTAGCCTAGAAGGGTTGTGTGAGCTAATAGGAGGACCTATGGATTAAATGTCTTAGCCATACTAAAGTTGTACAATT